>ML344758.1:4610-63136 GCA_005239505.1 Nicotiana paniculata | reverse complement strand
TAATAATATTAAATAAAGAAAATCCCAAAAAAAAGAAGATATTTTCGTTTAATTCCTTCTTTAAGAGTATTTTCTTGAGAAATTTCAAACAGATAAAAGAAAAAATAAAAATTAATGTCTTAGAACCCAAAAATACTTTTCATCCGAAAAAGAAAAAAAACAAAGACAAATTAAATCAAAATCCCAAAAACTATTTTCTACCTTTTTATTTTCCCAATTTTTTTAAAAAAAAAATCCAAAAATATTTTCTTTTAAATCCCTCCTTAAGAAAATCCCAAACAAATAAGAAAAAAGAAAAGGATTTTAAACCCAGAAAGAATATTTTCCTTCTTTCCAAAGTCTTTCATATGTTAAAAAATTAAAAAAAAAAAAGAAATAAAAATCAAACATATCCTTCAGAAATACTTTTTCAAAAAAAAAAAAATCAAAAAGCGAAATTCCCAAAAATATTTTTCTTTCTTGAAGAAGTCTTTATCTCAAAAATCTCAAAAAAAAGCATCAATCAAAAGTCAAAATCCAAAATACTTTTTTCTTTATCTTGAAGTATTTTTCCCAAAAAAAAAAAAAAAAAGTCAATCAAAAATCCAAAAATAAAAAAAATTTTCTTTCTTCTATAGAAGTGTCTCTTCCAAAAATTCTAAAAAAAAAATCAGAAACAAAATCCAAAAATATTTCCTTTTTACTTTTTGAAGTTTTTCTTTTAAAAATCAAAATTTCAAGAAAAAAATCAAATTCCAAAATATTTTCTTTCTTCTTTAGAAGTCTTCATTTCAAAATTTAAAAAAAAAAAAAAAAAAAAAAAAAAAAAAAAACCAAATCAAAATAAAAAAAAAAAAAATTCTTGCTTTTCGAATTCTTTCTTTCAAACATTTGAATCAAAACACAAAAAAAAGCAAAAGCCAAAAAAAACTTTCTTTCTCCTTTCAAAGCCTTTCCCAAAAAAAAATTCAAAAAAAAAATATGCCTGAGTTTTATAAAAGAAAAAAAAGAGTTAGCTTATTTGCGCCATTCTCAATCTTCCCGAACTACGGAAGATCTGATTCATGCGGCGTCATGATACGTAGGCAATCCCCATCAGATTCGATCATAGCCATAAATAAATTGAGTAAAAAATAAATAAATAAGAAAAAGAAAACCCGAGTGAAATAAAAAAAGAGTGAAATCAATGAAAAAAAAAAGAGACAAAGAAAAGAGTGACAAAATAAATGATAAAAATAAAGAGCGAAAATAACAAAAAGAGAAAGGAAAAGAAATCGAGATATGGAAAATTCAAAAAAAAGGAGAGATAAAATTAGAAAGGGACATCTAAAGGCCGGGATGAAACATGCAACCATTCAAACACATTGTAGAAGCGTTTAACTGTTAGGTTTTATTGCATCCCAATATGCGCTTTTCCTATATATTAAATGTCTCAAAACTAACAAGGTTGTTTGGTGTGCAAATTAGCCAGGTTTTGTTGGTAGTCCGGTTTCCCATCCTTCACAAGGTTCAAAGGTAGAGATGGCCTCCGCCGGTAATATTCCGCAGCCGGAATTAGCAACTACTGAAGAAAACAGAATGTTGTGTCGCCGCATGTTGGAAATGTGGGACGCCTGGAAATGTAATCCCTGGTTTTCCTGGCTGATTCCCGTTTCAGATGGGTTTTCCAACATTCTTGTGCCCAAGCCACTCATCCCATGTGGGCACACTCTAGTGCCGTCTAATGGCCCCGGAATGCCTTCTGTGGATCACCCCCAGGCGTTGGATTCAAGGGCACAACCAACAATGTTTGTTGCACCACCAATCTCCACTACGGTACATCCAACAGTGCCCAAGCCAAACTCTTACCCTCAGCACTCGCAATATGAGTCTCCTATGGGTCAGCAAAAAAAACAATGAGAAACCCCGAGCAAGAAGAAATGGCTCGGAAGATGAGAAGTTTAGAGCAAAGCTTAAAGAACATACAGGGTTTGAGTGGTCAGAAGAGTCTCTCCTACTACGATTTATGCATGTTTCCACATGTTCACCTGCCAGTTGGTTTCAAGACGCCAAAGTTTGAAAATATGACGGGCATGGAGACCCAATGGCTCACTTGAAACGATATTGTAACCAGCTGAGGGGTGCTGATGGAAAAGAAGAGTTGCTGATGGCCTATTTCGGAAAAAGGCTTTCCGGGATCGCTTCTGAATGGTATATGGATCAATAAATTACTCATTGGCATATGTGGGACGATTTGGCCCGAGACTTTGTCCGCCAGTTCCAGTATAATGTAGACATCGCTCTCGACAGGAACTCTTTGTCTAATTTGAAAGAGAAAACTGCGGAAAGCTTTCGCGAATATGATGTCAAATAGCGTGAGCAACCTGCCAGGGTAAAGACTCCAATGGACGAAACAGAAATGGTTACGGTCTTCCTACTGGCTCAAGAGGCGGACTACTTCCAGAATATGATGTCTGCTATGGGTAGACCGTTCGCTGAAGCTATAAAAATTAGGGAGATGGTCGAAAGAGGTTTAGAAACGGGCCGAATTTTGAGTCAAGCTGCTTTTAAGGCTACATCACAGGCCGTTCAGAATGGTTCGGAGGGTTTGATGAACAGAAACGAGATAGAAGAGGGAGCTATGATGGCTTCGAGCTCGGAGGGGGCCCACAGGGCATTCAACCAATCATATATGCTTCCTGAAATCCCAGAACACTATTACCCCTATCAAGATGATGTTGCACATGCCATGACACCGCCTCCCTGTGCGGTGATGAACACACAACCCTACACACAACCACAAAATTATACCCAAAACTGAGCTCCACTCCCCAGAAATGCCCATCTTTACCAAGCTCCATATAATCCCCAATCAAATGTTTCCCAATACAATCCTCGCCCAAGAGAGCCTTTCAAAAAGAATCAGTTCACCCTTATTGGTGAATCCTACTCTAGCTTGCTCCAAAAGTTGGTCAGGATAGGTCTATTGCAGCCAGTGGCCCCAAACCGGCTGAACCCCGAGTCCCCCCCGCACCGGGCTGATGCTAAATGTGAATACCACTCTGGAGCCGTGGGGCATGACACTGAAGATTGTTGGACTCTCAAAAGAGCAGTGGAAGATTCATCGAGGTCCAGGCAATAGTGCTTAGGGATGAAGATGACCCCAATATGATGAACAATCCCCTGCCTGCTCACACCGGGCCGGTGGTCGGGATGATTTGTGAAGATGAAAAATTTGATCCCGCACTGAAGACCATTGCAGGCATTGCCGAGATAGAAGAAAAGCCAAAAACGGTCGCCAAGCCTAAAAGTTCCCCCATCAGATGGGAGTCTCGGTAGCCAGCGTTGCTATCCTTTCTGCGTCCAGATTATCCCAGGGTGTGATCCAGATGTTTTACTTTATTGTCTTACTTTCCGATGTAAACCCTTCTATCTTCTTTTTAAAAAAAAATCATCAAAAGAAAAAAAAATCAAAAAAAATCAAATGGAATTATATTTCATTTTCCAAGAGCGTCTCTTTCTTAATCTTGTCTCTTTCTCACTCTACTTTCAGTTATGTTTAAATGCAGATTTCAATAACATGACATGCTTGCGGACTTCATGCCCGGATCTTAAAACGCTGTCAGACTCCGAAATAATGAATCAAGAATCAGAATGCAAATGAAGTTAGGTCAAGAGAATAAAACAATGAATCGGAACAACCAAAGGAAAATTGGTTCAGATTGGAAAGGTTCATACATTACTACAAGAGGACTGCCAAAAGGGTGCGTTTGTTCTTGGGTTACATCGAAGGAAATGTCCCTGAAACAACTGTCAACACAGGTGCAGTCAAAGATCCTAAAACGTTGTCAGACTTTGAAATAATGAATCAAGGATCCGAATGCAAATGAAGTTTGGTCAAGGAAATAAAACAATGAATCGGAATAGCCAAAGGAAAATTGGTTCAGAATGAAAAGGTCCATACATTACTTCCAAAAGAGTGCGTTTGTACTTGGGGTACATCGAAGAAAATGTCCTTGAAACAACTGTCAACGCAGATGCAGTAAAAAGGTACTATGTTTGATCCTCCATATAGCATTAAATGTTCTCCGGTTGAGATGACGAAGGCTTTCATTCTCGCTACCCAAACACCATTAACCCTTTTTTCCAGCCCTTTGAGCCGGTTACCTTCATTTGATTACCCTCTTTGGAACCCGGAAGTGTTATTGGAAAACAAAAAAAAAAGAAGAAAAAAAAATTGATTGATTGAAAAAAAAAAGAAAAAGAAAAAGAAAGAGGAAAAAGAAGCAAAAAAAATGACAATGAAATGAAAAAAAAAAAAAAGAACAAAGAAAGCAAAAGAAAGAGAAAACAAAACAAAACAGAGGAAAAACAAAACAAAAATCAAAAGGAAAAACAAAAAAAAAAGTTTCCTGAACTACGTTCGACTTGATTCCGAAAGGATACGTAGGCAGCCTCTCATTGGGGTTCAGTCACACCAAAATAAAAATTTCACATTTCCCCAAGAGTTTAAGCTGGGGCAAATGCTATGATCAGCGACGTTTGCGCATGAAAGGTTCCAAAGTTGTAGCTCAATCCAAATTCTTTTCACCAAAAACCTTGTTCAAGTCCTTCCGATCAATCGGCATAGATGTCCAAAATTGGAAGATACAGTTGTTCGGAGCAGATACAAGCAGTGAGAGAAATTAAAATGAGAGAGTTTTATCGGTGAAAACCCACACGGGCATTGTAAGGCGACGGTGAGTGGAGAAATTGAAAATGAGAGAGTCTTGTTAGTAAAAACTCGCAAAGAGCACTACAAGGGGACGGTAAGAAGAGAAATGAGAGAGGTTAGTTGGTGAAAACCCACAAAGGGCACCACTGATCGAAAAGGATAATAGGTTACTGACATGGACACAGTCCGGGGCAAGGTTTCTCAATCTCGAGATAATGAACGCGATGAATTTCTGAGAGTCGGACGGTTTACACGGATCATGAAATCCAGTCCAAAAAGTATGTCATGTTCGTTGAAGTTTTCATGCACTCCAGATAAGTCCTTCCTTCCTTCCCCCAAAAGGGACACCTCTTGTTTAAATTCATTGTTCATTCTGTCATTTAGTTTTCTTTTGAATCCCTTTCGGTCTAACTCTGTTCCAAAACTAAGGTAAAGAAAGGATGGCAAGACTGATTTACAGGGCTCTCACTTGACACGGGTCAATATGCAAAAGGCACCCAACCTCGTCAGGGGCATCGAGTCGATCTCGAGTGGCCGTAGCGGCCGATGCTTCAAACTCAAAACCTTGAAAGGAGAAAATCAAAATTGAAGGGCCTATAAAGGCGGATGAAGTTGAAAGGTTGAGTCCCACGTGGCTAACCATCTTGGAAAGGTTTGAAAAGCCAAATATTCCAAATGACCTAAAGTTACAGTGGGAAAAAAGTCAGAAATGAAAGGCCAATAAAGGCGAAATAAAGTTGGAAAGGTTAAGTCCCACACGACTAACCGTCACAGCAGAATTTGAGGGGCCAAAACTTCCCCCGATACTCTGGAAATCCAAAAGAGAAAGCAAGTGAAAGGCCTACAAAGGCAAAATAAAATGTTGGGTCCCACGTGATCGATCACCATGGTAATATCTAGAAAGACAAGGTCCCCGAGATTAGAGATGAAACCCAATCCTCAGCAAGCAAGTGGTTGAGATCTTCATCAAAAGAACTGAGATCAACCAGTTGAAAATCAAGGCCGCAAAACCAACCACCGTTTCAAACTAACGAATTGTTCTTTGTTTGAAAATATGAAACAGGTGCAACTCGAAAGCAACCGTGCAACAAGTAGGTGCAACCAAAAGAAATTGCACAAGGGCTACAAAGAGCTCTGCAACATTAACTCCAAAGAAAAGGAAGTTTCCTCCAAAATCTTTTCCCGCATATATATAAAAAGGAGAAGAAGATGAAGTTGAATATGATGCAACCCTAAAGTAGCATAGGGTCCTCAATCCCTAGCCAAACATTTTCCAACCAAGGATATCCCAGTCCTCAGTTGATGTCAACATAGGGCCCCACACCCAAGCAAACACCGGCATTACCTAGTGATCTCTTCTTTTTCTGACAACAACATAACCTGTTGATCACTCTCTTTACCCCAGGCAACATCATAACCTGTTGACCTTTCCAGATACCGGCATAACCTGGTGATCTTCCTGACAACAGCATAACCTGTTGATCATTTCCAAACACTGGCATAACTCAGTGATCTCTTCCCCAGGCAATGGCATAACCTGTTGACCTTTCCAGACACCGGCATAACCTGGTGATCTCTTCTTTTTCTGACAACAACATAACATGTTGATCACTCCCTTTTCCCCAGGAAACAACATAACCTGTTGACCTCTCCAGACACCGGCATAACCTGGTGATCTTCCTGACAACAGCATAACCTATTGATCAACTTCAGACACTGGCATAACCCAGTGATCTCTTTTTCAGGCAACAACATGACCTGTTGACCTTTCCAGACACCTACATAAACTGGTGATCTTTTCTTCTCCAGACACTGGCATAACCCAGTGATCTCTTCCCCAGGCAATGGCATAACCTGTTGACCTTTCCAGACACCGGCATAACCTGGTGATCTCTTCTTTTTCTGACAACAGCATAACCTGTTGATCACTCCATTTTCCCCAGGCAACAACATAACCTGTTGATCTCTCCAAACACCGGCACAACCTGGTGATCTTCAGGCAACAACATGACCTATTGACCTTTCCAGACACCAGCATAACCTGGTGATCATTTTTTCTCCAGACACTGGCATAACCCAGTGATCTCTTTTCCCCAGGCAACAGCATAACCTGTTGACCTTTCCAGACACCGGCATAACCTAGTAATCTTTTCTTTTCCTGACAACAGCATAACCTGTTGATCATTTCCAGACACTGGCATAACCTAGTGATCTCTCCTTCCAGGCAACAACATAACCTGTTGACCTTCCCAGACACCAGCATAACCTGGTGATCTTTCCTTTTCTTGGCAACACCATAACCTGTTGATCATCTCCAGACACTGGCATAACCTAGTGATCCCCCTAAGAAACAGTATAACCTATTGACCTTTCCAAACACCAGCATAACCTGGTGATCTTTTCTTGTCCAGACACTGGCATAACCCAGTGATCTCTTTTCCCCAGGCAATTACATAACATGTTGACCTTTCCATACACCAGCATAACCTGGTGATCTCTTCTTTTCTTGACAACGGCATAACTCGTTGATCATTTCCAGACACTGGCATAACCCAGTGATCTCTTTTTCAGGAAACAACATAACCTGTTGACCTTTCCAGACACCGGCATAACCTGGTGATCTCTTTCTTGACAACGACATAACCCGTTGATCCTCCCCCCCAGACACCGGCATAACCTGGTGATCTTTTCTTGGCGACAGCATAACCTGTCGATCTTTTCCAACATAGGATCTCCAATCCCTAGTTGATTTTACTTTGTAGGCATAGGGTATCCACTCCCTAGTCTAAAATAACTCCGGGTACACCATTCCCAGCTTTTCATTTCTTTCAATAATGAAGTAGCATAGATTTCTTTACAATAACTCACGAAATTTTCCTAGTGAAAACTAGGGAAGAAAATTTCGTTCGTTTGTTTTGATTTTGCGCAGGTTAGAATGAATTCGAGACGACCAAAAGAAGACGTCTCAATTCAGAATAAGAGAAAAGAAGAAAAGAAAAAGATAAGGCCAAACCCAAGGTGCAGAAGCAGAAATGATATAGACTTCTCAAGACAAGGTTGAAGTCACAAGCTATGCATACCCCTTCTTGATCCAAAAAGCTGAAGAAGGTTAAATTAGCGCATACAGCTAACGAGCATCAAGATTCAGATCAGAGTCTACTTGAAGAAACAACCAAGACTCAAGATCAAGCTTCAGAAGACTTGTAGATAGGATTTTTGTAACTCGTAGCTGATAGGCTAGTTTAATCTTTTTCATTTTGATTTTGGTGTAATAAGGAGCTCAACAAGAAGTAAGCAGCAGCAACAACAGTGAAATCACAGCTTTTCGGTAGTCCCAGCTGCCAAAACTTCCAGAACTACACCGACCTGATTCCTTTATAGCCAATGATATGTAGGCAACCTCTGAAGCAAGGTTCGGTCAAACTTTTTTTCAAAATGCTTCCAAATGGAGTACCAAGCGGGCAAAAATTGCTCGTATTTTCTCACTTTGTCTTTGCCCGAAAACTCTTAATGTTCTCGAGCAACGAGGGGCAGCTGTGAACACCTAATTTTTGCCCCGCAAGGAAATTACTCCTAAAAATAATCAAAATATAATTTTAATGAATTTTAGGAACTTTTCCTTATTTAGTTGCATTCCATGCATGTTTAATAATTTTAAAATCATAAAAATCGTTAAAAAAAATATTTAAAAAAATGTTCGAATCTTGATTTCATTAGCATGTTAGATTTTAAACTTCTTTTTAGGATTTAATTTCATTGTAAATGCATCTTCTAAAAAATCAAAAATTGCATTCGTAGGTTAATTAATTAGTTAGTTGCATTAGTCCATCATTAGGTAATATAAATAAATAGGCTAGCCAAAATTAGGATTTAAATTAAAAGTTGAGCCTAAAGTGGCTAAAAGAATGAGAAAAGAGGGGTGTCCAAATTGGGCCAAAACCAGTGGCCCAGTATCCCAAATTCCGCCCCAAACCCACCGGTCCAGAACCCGTGACCCGCCTACCGACCCGTTCCCCCCCATTAAAACATAACCTAAACCTAAATGAAGGGACCGAAAAAAAAAACATCGGACTCCCCCTTCCAAAGAACAAAAAATGGCGCTCCATCCTCTTCGTCTTCAACAACAAAAAATTGAAGACCCTTCTCTGGACCCCCTCCCAAAAAATAAAACCGTAGCAGCCACCACCACTCTCTTTCTTCTCTCTCAACTCACTCAACTCTCACGGAACGACAAGCTCACCTCCACACTCTCCTCTGCTCACACATTCAGAGAACGGAGAAGCACATTTCACTAGCATTTGGTGTCGATTTTTTCTGATTTTGCTGAAAAAACTGTGTTCCTGTTATCCTCTGCTGAAGCTTGAAGTTCGGCTCCTATTTCCAGCTCTTGTTTGGTCGTTTAGCACAGTTTTACTGCGTTTAGGTATGTAGATATTCATCTATTTTTCACTTTAAATCTATGAATGATGATTTGAGTTACTCAAGCCATATTTCCTGATTGATTTCGAAGGTGCGTCACTGAATCTGATCATATTTTCATCTATTTTAGTTTGTCGCTCACTTTAGCTTGAATGTAAAAATTGGAATTATTCTCTGTTTAAGTTTAGTATTGCTAGATGTTTTATTATTCTTGGTTTCTCGTGAATTCATATCCGGATTTGCCTTGTCATTTCTATGTCAGCTATTTCTTCAACTGATTATTTTAACTAATTACTTGAGCTGAAATTAGTCATTGATTATTAGATCTGAGTTGTAGGATTTTGAAGCCAAATGATTTTGTGTCTGTTTCGAACAATTGAAAAGTGAAAGTGGTGAAATTGCTGTGTATTGAATAGAATGAAGATTGGCTGTTTTGATATCCTGTCACAGCTTCAACCTGTTTATTTGCTTACCGAATGGGTCTAATTTGATCATATTTGTTGTTATTTGTTAGTTTGAAATGAGTGAAATACTCAGTAGCATATGGGTTAATGTCTGCTATGCAACATCAATTACTGATTATTGAGTAAGCTAATCTTTGCTCACTAGATAATGACTTCATTTCCATTTGGATCTATGAATTTGAATACCAGTGGATTAAATATATGTATGATGAAGAAATCGGCTCAATGAAGTGAATGTGTAATTCTACTGCCACACAATTAGGAAAAGAACAATGTGTACCTTTTGCGTTGTATTTTGTCATTTTACCAGTATACTCATCTGGGTTTAAAGTTATAGACTCCTCTCGCTCTATTTTTATTGATTCATTATGTGATATTAAGCTTGAAACTATGTTTTTTAATTGATTTAGTAGTTTTTGGTGTTATAAGAACACAATTTTAGTAATGGAACGTATGAATCAAGTGTTCATGTGTTATATCCGATTTCCAAAATGAACTCCAATGCGGTAAAGGCCCAGAGAATTAGAATCAATTAATACCTTATTCTTTTCAACAACTTCCATAATTCATGGCTTCATACTCATCTCAAATCTTAGGAAGATAATTAATTTGTGAACATCGTAGCTTGCTCTAGGCGCGATTAATAATAAATTATCATGGATATGAGTACGGTTCCTGTGGCATGGTCATGATACGTTAATCCCATTCGGGTGCGGCAACTCATGCCCCTGACCCCAACTCCAAACAGTAATAAAATCACACGTAGCAATCGTGGGTGCATTTCATGTGACGCGGTTGCGATGTGTCTGAAAATAACAAGTGCACGCCATCGTGACTTGTTCTAAGATGAATCCATAAATATCAAAAGTGGTTCATATGCATATCCCGTAAGCTAAAAAATACCTCTTTTAGATAAAAATTCCAAATTATAAAGAATGATCAAACATCGCTCAAATAGGCACTATAAAAACGTCATGACCATAGTCTTGACTACGTAATCTACACTCGGGTGCGACAAATCATGTCCCCGTCTTCAACTTTAAATTATAATAAAAATCACATGTTGTAATTGCGGGTGCATTTCATGTGGCGTAGTTATAATGTGTCTAAAATACAAACAAGTGCACGCCATCGTGACTTGTTCCAAGATAAATCCATAAATACTAAAAGGGTTTAAAAATTAGACGGTTAATTGCACAATATGCTAAAATATGTAAATAATCAGATAATTTAGGCCAAGTATTAATAGTTAAGCGGCTGTGCTAGAACCACGGAACTCGGGAATTCCTAACACCTTATCCCGGGTTAACAGAATTCCTTACTCGGATTTCTAGTCGCAGACAACTTAAAACAGAGTCAAAATTTCCTCGGCTTGGGATTTTAAAATAAAACGGTATTCCGGAACATCGTCAAAAATTCGGGTGGCGACTCTGAAACATAAATAAATCCCAAATCCGAATAATATCACTTAAAGTGGAAAACCTCCCTTATTACCCTTCATTAATCGGGGGTAGTGAAAAAGGAGGTGTGACAATCAACAGTACAAAATAACTAATCCATGTATAACTTATACATGGATAAAGCACCAAAAGGACAAAACTACCGTTGTCTTTTTTCCAAGAAGCCATCGAAGGTCAAGCATTCAAGGGTATAACTATAAACTCATTATTTTTTAATTTAAAAAAAAATAATATTTTAAATGATATATTGTTTATCCAATTTTAATGCAATGAACCAACCATCCAACAAAAAATGACATTTTTATTTTTAGTTCATATATAACTAATCCTTGCATCATAATTCCTACACAACTTGTTTTCGAACCAAGCGGCACTAAAAGTTTGTACTTTGTCGTGTCATTCAACAGTAATACCATTATATGTGCACTACTTTTTACATATAGAAGAAACAAAGGTGGAGGACCATCTTTCATGTCAAAGGAATGTGTCACGTACCAATTTCAATATATACTTATATGGGCGTATTTGTATAAATAATAAGTACAAGGGGGTGAGAGTCAATTGCTACACTAGTCAGCTAGTTGGTTAGAGGAGTCGTTAGGGTTGTTACAAAGTAGTTAACAGATTCACTAGATATAAGCAGTTGGGGAACATTTCATTCATTCATTCATTCATTCAGATAATATTCAAGTAATCTCTCTCTCTCTCTCCCTCTCTCTCTCTCTCTCTCTAATCTTCGATCTGTTCAGAAGCCATTCTTCTAATCCTAGCTTTTTAGGTCGTGCAATTCAGTATTCTTTGTTGAGTACATTACATTGGTATCAGAGCAGTCAGTCCTTGACCAGAATTCATGCCGAAAAGGACTAGGAATGCTGAAGTTTGACGGGAAATGGATGAAATTAGGGAGCAGGTTCGTGTACAGAACGAGCGACATGAAGATGCGTTGGACAAAATTCACCAGTTGTTGGCGGCTATGGATACTAATATTAAAGGTCAATCGTCATCAGCGATGCCGGCGATGGGAACTACAACTAAAAATGGCGAGTCACACGCAAATAATAATAGAAATTCTAGAGTCGATTTTCCAAAACTCAATGGTGAGGATTTAAGGGGGTGGATTTACAGAAGTGAGCAATTTTTTGATTATGATGGGACATCGAAACAAAAAAAGGTTAAAATTGCTACAATTAATATGGAGGAAAATACATTACAACAGCATAGAGCTTTGGTAACATTTCGTACATCGTCAGGGATTACACAACTGAAATGATTACGTGAGGGATTTAAACTTTCATTTTGGGCACAGATATGTTTGAACTAATTGAGCTAAAACAAACTGAAAGTGTTCAGGAATTCCTTGATCAATTCGATGGATTGTTTAATGAAGTAGAACTATCATAGAAATATTCAATTAGTTATTTTTGAAGGGATTGAAACTTGAAATTAAAGTCCAAGTTAGAATGTTGGTACCAAGGACTCTATTGAAAGCATATAGTTTAGCCAAGTTGACTGAACACTCTTTTAAGTTACAAAAGAAGCAGAGTCAGATTTTGTTGAGGGGTTCCAATCCTCTCCTACCTGCTCCAGCTTCTTCGTGGCATTCACATTCAAGAGGCTACTTGCAAAGTCAAGGAGCTGGGCAGAGCAAATTCACTAAAGGTACCAGATTACCTAGCTCTAGTGGGAAACCTATGACGAGGACATCCAAAAGACTTTCTGAAACTGAGATGGATGAAAATAGGGTTAAGGGTTTATGTTTCTGGTGTGATGAAAATTTTATCCCTATCCACAATTGCAGGGGAAGGAAACAACTCTACTTTTTGGAAGTAGAGGGAGAGGAAGAGGAGTGGGAGTTAAATGATGGTTTAAGTGAAGAAGGAGCCATTGATGATCCCTTGAATGTCAGTCCATGCTCTAGATGGTATAGTGGATTACAGACCTATGAGGGTGAAGGTGGAATTAAAGGGAAAATATTCATGTGTTGATAGACTCAGGGTCTATTCACAATTTCATAGATATGGAAACAACCAAGAAACTTGATTGCAAGTTAGAAAGAATTCTTCCTTTCTCTGTAGCAGTTGCTAATGGCAATAGAGTGCACAGTTCCTTCATGAGCACAAGAGTAGCATGGAAGATTCAAGGAGTAGAGTTTCGAGTTGACATGCTGGTAATGACCTTATGAGGTGCAAATGTTGTTCTTGGCATACAATGGATCATAACACTAGGGGACATAAAATTGAACTTTAGGCAATTGAATATAGAATATCATATTGGAGATAAAAAGGTTTCTTTGAGAGGAATCACATCAAAGGAACTTCAGCTTCTAGATAACCAGAAGATGTAGAGAGTTCTTACTAAGTCTGGTCACCTCATTATAATGTTCACAACTTTTGTACAACCTAGTGAGCAACAGGTCATTAGTGTTTACTCTCAATAGTTAAAGGTTCCCTAGTGACTTGAAGATGATACTAGATGATTATTCCTTCATTTTCGAAGTACCGATTGCCTTGCCTCCCCACAATACTTATGATTACAAGATAGCGCTTAAAGAGGAAATATCACCAATCAATGTCAGTCCATAGCCAGAAGGATAAGATAGAGAAGATGATTCAAGAGATGCTGGGATCTAGAGTAATCAGACCTTGTGTAAGCCCATACTCATCCCCTATTGTCATGGTCAAAAAGAAGGATGGTTCATGGAGACTTTGTATCGACTATAGGCAGCTAAATGGGTGCACAATCAAAGATAAATTTCCCATACCAGTTATAGAGGAGCTGTTAGATGAATTGGGATTATCCAAATATTTCTCCAAGTTAGACCTTAGATCTGGTTATCACCAGATCAAGATGGATGACAAGGACATAGAGAAGACAACCTTTATATCTCATAAATGCCACTACGAGTTTGTAGTTATGCCATTTGAATTAACAAATTCTCCCTCAATATTCCAGAGCTTAATGAACCAAATATTCCAGCCTTACTTAAGAAAGTTTGTACTAGTGTTCTTTGATAATATACTCATCTATAGCACCACTTGGCTAGACCATTTATTACACCTAAAAAAAGCTTTCCAGATTTTGAAAGAAAACACCTTATTTGTAAAGCTCAGATAATGTTCTTTTGGAAGGACATAAGTAGATTATTGGTCCATATCATTACTCAAGAAGGAGTGACTGCAGATCCTAGCAAAATCCAGGTGATGAAGTACTGGCCATTGCTTAAGACAGTCAAAGAACTCAGAGAATTCCTAGGGTTAACTGGCTATTATCGGAGGTTTGTTAAAGGGTATGGAGTCATAACTAGACCCCTAACTGTCCTATTAAAAAAGGATAGATTTGAATGGTCAGCAGAAGCCACTGTGGCATTCGAACAACTCAAGGTAGCTATAAGCACTACACCTGTATTAGCTTTGCCAAACTTTTCTTTGGGATTTGTGATTGAAACAAAAGCTTGTTGGATAGGTATAGGGATAGTGTTAATGCAGGCTAAGCACCCCTTGCCTATATGATCAAAGCATTGGGCTCCAAACACCTAACACTAACAATTTATGAGAAGGAGATGTTAGCAATAGTTACAACTATTGACAAGTGGAGACCCTATCTGATTGAGAAACACTTCATCAGTAATACTGATCACCAGCCACTTAAATATCTAGAGAAAAGAATACCAACACCTTGTCAACAGAAATGGGTTGCTAAACTGATGGGGTGTGACTACATTATACTATACAAGTAGGGCAAAGAAAATCTAGTGACAGATGCATTATCTAGGTATCCAGTAGAAGAAGCTCAGCTCTTGACAATACCAATTATTACTTCAGATTTCACCTCAAGAATTAGAAACTCATTTGCCGAGGACTCACATCTACAATAATTGATATTTTGAATCAAGGATAACCCCATCTCTTCTCGTATATATATGTTGCATGAGGAGATTTTATACAGGAAAGGAAAAATTATTGTTGGCTGTGAAAAAGTTCTCAAGGAGGATATTCTGCACTCATTTTGTGATAGTTCTGTGGGACGGCATTCAAGCATGGCTACTACCTTATACAGAATAAGCCAAGTTTATTAATGGATAAAGATGAGGAATGAAGTATACCAACATATCAGGCAATGTGAGATCTATCAGAGATGCAAAGAAGATAATGTTAGTTATCCTGGACCCTTACAACCTCTTCCTATACCTCCATAGGTTTGGCAAGACATCAATATAGATTTCACTAAAGGAATCCCTAAATCTCACAATAAATCTGTCATATTGGTAGTAGTTGATCGATTGAGCAAGTATGCCACTTTGTCAGCTTGGTACATCCTTATACTGCTGCCATACTAGCTCAATTTTTCCTGGATCATAAATACAAATTGCATGACTTACCACAAACCATAGTCAATGACAGAGATGTGGTCTTCATGAGTAATTTTTGGCAAGCTCTGTTTGCGGTTCAAGGATTTGCACCACTCTTCTGCATACCACCCTCAATCAGATGGGCAGATTGAGATTGTCAACAAATTTTTGGAAGGATACCTCAGGTGCATGTGCAGTGATAGACCCAAGGATACTCTTCTGCATACCACCCTCAATAAAATGGCTTTCCCTTGCAGAGTAATGGTACAATAGCACTTATCATTCTGCCATTAAATGATCCCCTTTGAGGTATTATATGGTCAGAAACCACCACTACACCTGCCGTATGTGACTCACAGCTCATTGGTGGAGGAGGTTGATAGGAGCTTGCAGGAAAGAGAAAGCACCATACGACTCTTGAAGCATCATCTACAGTTGGCCCAATGAAAGCTCAGGTTGATAAGAAAAGATCCCTAAATCTTTTGAGGAAGGAGATATGGTGTATGTCAAGCTACAACCTTACAGGAAAATGTCTTTGAAGGGGCACTCATATCACAAACTAAATGCCAAGTACTTTGGTCCCTTTAAGGTCTTAAGGAAGATAGGCATAGTTGCTTACCAGTTGGACCTCCCTTCCCACGCTAAGATACACAATATCTTCTATAATTGACTACTGAAGAAACAACTTGGAAACGAACCTGCAGTTCCCCACTTGCCCATCTCATTATCTCCACATGGTTACATTGTACTCGAACCAGAAAAGGTACTAGACACCAAGGAAGTGACAAAGGGTGCTAAGACCAATTCTCAGGTCTTGGTGAAATGGTTTAACTGTCCATTGGAAGGTAGCACTTGGATGGATGCCCATTCTCTCAAGCAACAGTTTCCTCAGTTTGTCCTTGAGGACAAAGACTTTTAAGGGAGGAGGGGGGGATTTGTTACGTACCAATCTCAATATATACTGAAAGGGGTGTATTTGTATAAATAATAAGTATAAAGGTGTAAGAGTCAATTGCTACACTAGTCAGTTAGTTGGTTACAGGAGTCATTAGGGTTGTTAGAAAGTAGTTAACAGATTCACTAGATATAAGCAGTTGGGTAACGTTGTATTCATTCATTCAGATAATATTCAAGTGATCTCTCTCTCTCTCTCTAATCTTCGATTAACTCTCATTGCTCTACTGTTCAAAAGCTATCCTGCTAATCTAATCTTCTTAGGTGGTACAATTCAGTATTCTTTGTTGAGTACATTACAGAATTACAATTAATTGAATAGGCAAGGGACTTAATATAAGTAATATGTTACGTACCAATTATAGGAAGAGAAAATGGGATAATATAACCCGTTATAATTTAGGGCAAAGATCACTTTTAGTTTGCCGTTGAAACTATTTGTATTCGATAATCGTAAAAGTGTATAAAATTTATATATTTTTTGTACATAAATACATAAATCTCTCTCTCTCTCTCTCAACAAAGTACAATTCAGTATTCTTTGTTGAGAGTGGTTATACAATATCATTTTTTTCAAATAATTTATTTGGATAAACAAAAGACTTTACAAAGATATTCTATGTTTTATGTCATCGATCTCTTACGTCTTAAAATGGACTCTTATTCTCGTCCTACTCAGTGACGGAGCCACATGTATTAAAGGGGTGTATTCGATACCTTTTCGTCGAAAAATTATGTGTATCGTTAGCTAATTTTTTATATTTAGGTTTATTTTGTAGATTTATTTTTTTTATATTTTGACCACCCTTAGTGAGAATTCTAGCCCGTCATTGCTCCTGCTTAATTTATTACCCTTACATCACTAAACATAAATATTTTACTTCAAATGTTAATCGAATTGTTTAAATAAAGGAAAAATGATGGTATTTAAACACAAGGGCAACAGCCGACGGAATAAGACAATATATAGCTACTGTGGATCTAAATCGTAAAATGACCAAATCTCAATGTCACTAAAAGCAAATCATGACATTCAATGCATTTTATTTTAATTTAACTATAGCTTTCTGATTAATAGGTATAATTAATGTTTGAAAACTTAACTTTTTATGGCTGCTTGTTAGTTAATGATATCTTGCTGTTATTCTTCGATCAACAACTTGGGTTGTAGTTTGCTTGTACAAAAATAAAATAAATTAAATTTGTTTATTTTTTTAAAGGAAATTAAGACGACTGCAACAATTTTAAGGTCATATAACAAAGAAAAAGAAGATGACAAAATCTTTTAATCTCGAAAGACTGGCCGTCATAAAAGTAAAACGACGAGAAACCAAACAAGATCGATTCTATTATTATTTAGATGTTAATGGAGATCTAAAATAATAACCTTTGATTTTGCTTTCCGTTTTCCATTTCTTAATTCTCACTTGCTTTTATTTCAGTTTGATGTCAAGTATTTTTGTCTTTTTCTTTTTCATAAAGGAGTAGATTGCTTATACGTTTCTTTTTTCTATGATATATATATATATATATATATATATATATATATATATATATATATATATATATATATATATATATATATATATATATATATATATATATCCAAAATGGCACTTTCTGTCAATTTCAAACATGTTGTTATTACTTGAAGAACGAAAAAGATACTCTAATTCCTCTCCAACTTCTTTTTGCATTATGTTTTACTTTGTTCCTTCTTGTAATAACTTTTCTAAGGTGAGGCTTGCAAGTACAATTAAATCTTTTTATAATAATTTTATTTATTTTGTTATATTTTGGCTGCTGTAATATAATGTTATTATAGATAACATATATTATAACATAACATGTAAAATTAATTCCAAAGAAAAATTTTGCCATTATAATAAAGTGTTATTATAAAGGGTGGTAATTATAGAGATGTTTGACTATAGAACGATTCACATGAGGGAAAGAATTCTATATATAGATGTAATATAATATTTCTTTTGTACATATATAGGTCTATACATCTATAATTTACTTATTAGTCACCATTATTAATGTATGAGGAGGTGTAAGAGGTTGTCCATGACGGGTCTGAGGAAGAAAAGGGGTGGGCCGAAGAAGTATTGAGAATAGGTAATTATGCAGGACATGTCATTTCTTCAATTTACCGAGAACATGACCTATGATAAGAAGGTGCGGAGGTCGAAGATTAGGGTTATAGGTTGATAAATAGTAGTGTGTTCCTCCTAGGCCATTCAATAATACGAGGACTATTTGTAATTTCCTATTTATGGTTCTTTATTGTGCATGTTGTGGCATTCACACCCATTACCATGTTACATTGTTGCTAATATTCTTTGTTACTTAGTTGCTTTATTTTCATTGTTCATTGAATCGGGGGTCTATCGGATACAACCTCTCTATTTTTATGAAATAGGGGTAAAACCTACATAAACACTATCCTACTCGGCCCCCATTTACGAGATCAAACTGAATTTGCTGTTATCGTCACCATCATCAATGTTAAAGAGGTACTTATGCTTTTAAATTGGGTCCTTGGGGACCATTTTTATCTTTTCTATTTGCGTCCTTTTCTGCACATATATATGGTACAATACTTCAACTTGTAATGGATTCATCCTCTCTAAATAAGCCACTTGCACCTATATATCATAGCTAATTATAATAATGTAAGACATAAGGTAATGGGAAATGCTATGCAATAATGCATATAACCCTAGACTGGTCTTTCCAAATATCTCTATTTCACAAAAGAGATCCAAAAAATTTGCCATAAGTTTTTCTCACTCTTTTTTTCAAAAATATTTTGAAAACGTTGTTTAGTTATAATAAGAGACCAGTTATAATAAGAGATCCAAAATTTTGGAGAATTTTAGTAGTTCCGTTGGTTAATTATTTGAATTAAAGCTTGATTTGTACCTTGTAATTAATTCGCTCCACCTTCTCTCATGTATAATAAAAAAAAAAGTAGAAAAAAACTATGGTTAAACTAACGTTTTTAAAGTTTAAAATTTATCAATTCCACCTTGATATGCATATCTCAAGCACTAAAGAAATATTTCATGTGAAGTTATCAAAAGAATCGATTCGATGCGATTCCACCAAAATGTGTAATATGAATCAGATAACTTCTTTCTAAGACTTAACTAATATCACTAACAATGTGAAGAATACATTATAAATTATAGTTTAACAATTATAGCAAGTTATTTACTATGTTTTTTTTAAGCTACCAGCATAAATATTTTTTACATCGGCCTTGCATAGACTTCAAAATTAGTAGTAATTTTTGGAGGATAAAAAAAATATGCAAATAGCAAATTGAACTTGATTAGGAAATACTTTGATCATTTGGTCCCCAATTTATGCTCTTTTTTCACCTTCTTTCTGACCAACCACATGTTCAAGAGGTCATGATAATCCACGCATGAAAAAGGGAAGAAAATAAAAGAGATAAAAACAAAGAAATTTATATCTATGCTTGTTTCACTTTAAACGACGTAGTTTAGAGTGTGAGATCAAGCTGACTAATTTTTATGTGAATTTGAATATATAATATTCAAAATTTTGAAGTAAAAATCACCTATTTAAAACTATAGAAAAAAATTAATAGAAGTCAAGATAATTAGTAATTCAATATATTTATAAAGTATTTGCAAGGGGGATAAAAAAAGATAAAGAAAAAAGGGGGATAGTCATCGTTCGTACAACAACTTGAAGCTTTTGACACTACTTCTCAAGCTCTCTCATGCATGTATCTCTAGAAACCTTATCTTGTTTGACAAAATGCAATGTCATAACTTTTAGATTTAGATATCTTAATTAGTGAGCGTTTCAACATAAGAATTGTAAAATTTCAAAAAAATAAAAGCTAGAATTTTTTTTTTCAAATGAAAATGATATGTGAAAATTAACAAAGTTTAGACATAAATATAATTTTGAGTTGTTTTTGAATTGTTGTGATTGATTTGAGTGAAAATTTTGAAAAATAATTTTTTGGAGTTTTAAAAAATTTCAAAATTCATCTTCAAGTGGAAATTGAAAATTTTATGTACAAACATTGATCTAGAAAAAAAGTGAAAATTTTGCCAAAAAAATGAAGAAATTTTCATGGTCAAACAAGCTCTTAGTCTTGATCATATGTAAAACAACAAAACATTAGTAATCAAAGACACATTAAACTTTTAACTTTATGAATTTAAGATCGAAATTCTACTATAACTCACTTTATTTAGTTCGAGATCAATTTTTTATACTTATTTAGTAAAACTTTAACACACACACACACACACACACACACACACACACACACACACACACACACACACACACACACACACACATATATATATATATATATATATATATATATAATCAGAAGTTATGCTTTATAGTTTACGGCCGTCCCTAAATCTAATATGTTCATTCTTCGTTGCGATATTGGTAGAGGTAAGACTTACCTTCTCATGCATGTATTCACGTATAACTTTAAAGAGTTTTGTTTACTTCTATATACCAACAACGTAAAATAGTTTTTACGTTATTGAATTTTCTAAAATATAATTATAACGAGCTGTTCCTTAATAAGTGAAAATTAATAATCTGAAAAAGGAAACAAATGATCACCTGCTACAACAAATGTTTTTTCAATGTCAATATATCAAGTTAAAACTTTTTTTTGATATATCGAGAGGGGTCTAATTAATCAACCTCGTCATGCTAAGAGCAATTTTGTTTTAAAGAAAAAAAAAAAGAATATCAAGGCGGATAGTATTCAAATTGGCTCTAGTTTAAGCAATAATGTTAAAGCTTGATTATAATTGGTCAGATTCATAATTTTGACAGTAGCTCTTCATGAAAAAAACCTATACAATTATTTTTGTTATATTATAATATTGATTTTTTTTTAATAAAGTCGATAAAAGTACAAAGGAAAAACAGCTTTGAGCAAAAAAGTTGGTAGGCGTATTTTGGTCAGGTGGGCAACTAATTTGTACCAACAAATTCATCTGTATGTAAATGATGATTATGATTTATAATGATCATAATTTAATAAATATATAATCCTAGAAGGGCATTATCATGCCTCATGAGATAAACCTAGTAATATGATCCCACTTGTCTATATATATCCAATTACTGTCTACTGGATTTTTAATCCTGATTAATTATCATGGTACTATTTACTGTTCTTTAAATAAATTTTTTCCTTAAAGTACTCTTTCTAGTTAAATTAAGTAGGTCTAATCTAAAAAGACTGTGACGTCCAAAAAATTCTTGGATTAGGTAGTGTAGCAATAACGTTCTTAAGCACGAGATTCACTTTAATTATCTCAGAGATATTGACTTTTTGAAATTTTGATCCATTTCTCTATAGCTTGTAGTACTAAGTAAGGGTATCATTATTGGGCAGAATATAATATGACAGCTAATTACTCCTAGATTAAATGTGGAATGAACATGTTCATTGCCATACTATTAATATGTATGACCTACGATTGCGCTACATCTATGTAAAGAGTTTAATTTTTATACATTATCGTGTAAATAAATTTTTTCATTATTAACTTGAAAAGATATTTACCCGCAATCTTTTAAAAAAATATAATTTTTGAAAATAAGACAGATTACTTGATAGCAAGTAAAGATAACCTAATAAAATAAAAGATATTTACATCATCAGTAGATATTAATTAAGCTTCCATGTAAATGCTAATTTAGGAGGACTCCTGTCTAGTTTTTCTTTTTACACTATCAATATCATGTAACATAATAGTAGGTTCATTATCTTTTTTTCCCATATTACGAAATTATATTACTTATAAGATAATTAGATGTAAATCATATGACAACTATTATTTGAGTACCTAATAAACATGGTAATCAATTTGTTAATTATAGCATGTACAATAAACTGTTAGTCTAAAATATCTTTATATATAATTCTATTCCAAACTAAACTTTAGCACAAAAATTTACTTTTAATCACTTTTTAAATAATTCAAATATACAAAATATTTATACCACTAGTACCTATACCTCAAAAAATTTCTTTGGTCAAAACTAAAGGCTGCACACCGTTTTGTTGCATATTTTGCAATCTCGGCGCTTCAACAATCTTGCGTAGAAAAATTTGAGACAATTGATTTGACACTTTTCAAAATTGGATACAAGGGAACGTACCTTAAAAAACCTTTCATATATGAGACTTTCTAGATGATGGCTAAGGAAACATTGCCACTTGGCCACATTGATACCAAACTTTGGCGAAGCTGTACTCTTGTCTTTCTCCTAGGGTTTACACTCTACCTACACCTCACCCCTAAGCTTATTTGTTAATGCATTATTTAATTTAATGAAAGAATAAGACACATTCCACCTTCAACAGTATGTCATATAATCTTTACATAATAGGTGGGATTGGATCAACTCGGAAAAAGAGGTGAAAATATCTTGAACAAGGAAAATCCATATGTATATCCATCCATATCTATTGACTATCCATCTCTATAAAGTCCTTGAAACAATGATCTATATATAATTTGTTAAAAAACAAAAGGGTAATTTTAAATTTTAAATTTTTTATTTGAATTTTAATTACGTTATGTGGTTTTGTTCGCCTCAGGTATTATATTCTTTGTTTTTATTATTTGGTACCACTTATCCTTTATATCTCCCTTTTTCTTTTCTCTCCCCTCTTTGTTACTTTCTTGCTTTCCCCTCCTTATTCCCCTTCCTGAACCGAGGGTCTATTGGAAACAACCTCTTTACCTATTAGGTAGGGGTAAAGTCTGCGTACAGACTACCCTCCCCAAACCGCACCTTGGTGGGAACATACTGGGTTTGTTGTTGTTATTGTTGTTGTATTTTAGTTTTAATTATATGTTCTTATAGCTAAATAAATATTATGATATGCTTAAAAACTACAAGTTCTGAATTAATATGTGTCACATATCTTTTTTTCTTTTCTAAACATACTGTCTGTACTCAATCGGTCACTAAAAATACAGTTGAGTGCACTAAGCTCCTGTTATGCGTTGGGTCTTGAGAAGGACCGAACAAGCTCCACTAATATATAAAATAAAAAGAAGGATTACTCTTCTTTTCCTCGATACTCTCTTATATACTCCATATAAAAGTCTCAGTTGCTATTCAAGAACTTTGAGACTTTTGACAACCAAAACATCAAAAGATGTCAAGTAACTCAAGCCCACTAGAAATAGACACTTCATTTTCACATTCCAACTTCTTCTTTTTCCAAGATCAATCACCAATTTTACAGTGGGATGATGATCTTTTCTTCAATGATCCATTGTTTGATGATAATCAATCACCAATTATACCATGTGACTCAGAGAAAGATGAAAATCATCAAATATTTGAAGAATCCTCAGACAATACAATTATATCAAAAGGAAGTACTAGCCATGGTCAAGAATTAGAAGAGGTAACATCCCAAGAAGAAAAAGAAGAAAAGCACTATATAGGAGTTAGAAAAAGGCCATGGGGTAAATATGCAGCAGAAATAAGAGATTCAACAAGAAATGGAATTAGGGTTTGGTTAGGGACATTTGATACAGCTGAAGAAGCTGCTTTAGCTTATGATCAAGCTGCATTATCAATGAGAGGTCCTTGGTCTCTTCTTAATTTTCCATTAGAGAAAGTCAAGAAATCACTTGAAAAAATTGAGTATTCTTGTAAAGATGGATTGTCTCCTGCGGCTGTTCTAAAAGCTACTCATAAAACAAGGAGAGTGAAGCATAAGAGAAGTAGTAGAAAGAAAAAGAATAAAGAAAATCATAATGTTCTTGTCTTTGAGGACTTGGGAGCTGAATTATTAGAAGAGCTTTTAATGAGTTCGTCGTAGCATTCGTGTACAAGGCACTGGGTTCAGTTTTTCGGTGAGGATGGAGAAATTAGTTCGTCGTAACATTCGTGTCGAATGCACTGGGTTCAGTTTTCTTGAAAGAGGAAAAAGATTATCTCCCAATCGCTTTCAGTTAATGTTTATTGATGAGTTATTATTCGCTATCTGGCTGAAAAAAGATGATTCGGAAAATTCCGCCCACAAAATTAAATGTTAATGGAATGAAATCAGATTTTCACGATCTACGAGTTTGTAAAACTTGTTCTTTTTTATTTTATTTTTGAATTCTTGGTTTCTGTGGAACTGGAGTTAGTTTTATGAACTTTTGATGGGTACAATCATACAAATAATGGTTCGACTTGTTTGTGGATATAAATTTGCCTTTTGAGTTCTGGTGTTGTAATAAACATGATGCTTACCAGGATATTCCTCTTCTTCTTTTGGAAATTTCGATAGTTCAAAAAAAAAAATGTACTCCATTTTTAAAAAAACAACAATCCATTTTCTCTATAAATATTAAATACGGCTTAGACTTTAACTTTTGCATTTATTTGATATTATATTTGTTATTTAAACTTATCATGGCATAATCTAGCTATAATTATAATTAAAGCATATCATTATGAATAAAAAATAATAGAGGCCCTACAAAATGAAACAATATTGGGAATACTATTATCCCATTTGAGTATTACTAGTCAATTGTCACATAGGAAAAAGTCACAAAATCTTGAATTTATAGTGCAGATTATATATCGAAGATGACTTCCATCATGCATGACGAAGACAACTACGGTTTCTTGGGACATTTTATATAGATTTTTAATTTGATTAGATATGGTTCTAAGCAAAGATTTTTCTAAATGTCAAAAGTATTTTGAAATTTGTATCTTTAAATATGTCATAAGTTTTTCTTTATGATGCCGGTGTCTAAGCAAAGTTGGCACACTTCGACTATTCCACTGCATATGTTAGTGGACGGAGCCAGAAATTTGAGTAATAAATTAAAGAAAATGTAAAATTGTCACACTTAAAATATGAACCTAAGTAAATGATTCAACATATTATATGTAGACCAAAAAATTTATTTTTATCCAATTTTTTACAGCATAATTTTCCAGCATTTAATTAACCCCCCTCACCAAAGGTAGTTAAACCCTTGATATCTATTACCTTCACCATCACAAATACCACATATATGCCTTCAATAGTGGGAAAAATCACATAATAATATTTTCTTACTTCTGCTAAACATGTCTTCTTCTTTTTTTGCTATACGTATATATTATTGAAAATAAAAATAAAATTTAAAGCTAATAAATCCTTGACTATAAAAGGTATCAATCTATTAAATCAGACTAAAAAGAGAATACTGTTATTGTCCCTTTCCTTTTTAATTCTGATTCCCTTTCTAAGATTAGTTGTCACTTGTCACATATGGAAAGTCGCAAAATCTTGAATTTTGAGTATTGAAAATGGCTTCCATCATCATTCATCACGATGAAAAAATAAAAAAAAAATAAAAAAAACCACTTTTACACCTACAATCCCATTTTACTGTGTCTACCCCATAAAACGGAGACCAACTTACATTATTCTTGGGACGTTCCATAATTATTCAGGCACTTCAGCCAAATAGAATAATTTATAATATCCTTTGTACAAATTGATTTTATATATATATATATATATATATATATATATATATATATATTGTTTCTTTGTTTAACTTATTCATTTGTCTCTAGCTAGAAAGCCGACGTCGATTTTATTTTTTTGTTTAATTCATTTCTTAATAATCAAGTGTCATTATTCTTCTTTGGAATTATACCATTCTTGTCACGAGATGAAAGTGAAACGCTTGTGCGAGTGAAACAAAGATCGTATCACCAATTTTGACATCTAGAAAACGATTATCCCATTTTCTATATGAATATGGATGATGGAACTGTAAATGCGCAGTGTACTATATATATATATATATAATTTTTAGTTGCTCCCAAAAATAATAATTGGTAATATATGTGTGTGTTTGTGTCATATAATATATCTATTTTATGCACTTTGGCTAGAGAATACAATTAATCTCGACCGGACCAGTCAATTCTATATTTTTCCCTAATTATTATAGGTTACGTGCTTTGCGCGTGAACCTTGTCTCAATGACTACACAATTTTAAGTCACATACATTACTAAATAATATGTTTATTATAAAATAAAAATTAAAGTAAAATCGTATGTTCTTGAGAATGATGAATGCTGATCATATTTAGCTAGCTCGAAGGAGACGTCAGGGCCTGCGGACGCCAACAGGACTACCTTGGTTCTCCGAGCTATGAACCTGAGCCAATCTCTCGATCAATCACAACTTGCTCCGAAATCTACACAGAAAGTGCAGAATGCAGTATCAGTACAACCGACCCCATGTACTGGTAAGTGCCGGGATCTCTCGAGCTATGAACCTGAGCCAATTTCTCGATCAGCCACAACCTGCTCCAAAATCTACACAGTAAGTGCAGAGTGCAGTATCAGTACAACCGACCCCATGTACTGGTAAGTGTCGAGCCTAACCTCGACGAAGGTGTGACGAGGCTACGGCGGGACACTCACAATATATGCTACGAGCGATAAATAATAAGGCAGAAAAGGAGAACAATATAATTTAAAAGCCGTAAATTGCAGGAATAAATACATAACTTCAGTGTCTTATCAATATCCAATTATAACCAATCCTTTGGCGAAATGTAAAACCAACGAATAACTTACACAATCAGAGAAGAATATATAAACACATATATTGATGCGACGCGCACCACGATCCCACCAATCCTCCCTTATTCCTCTGTAACAATTACAAATATAAGTAAATAAATAAATAATATATATATATGTTGCGGCATGCGACCCGATCCCACCATATATCATTATCAACATAATAGTTCACCCTTATTACTCCATATCAATCCTCCCTTATTCCTCCTATTGCGGCGTAAACCCGAGCCCACCGAATAATCATATTCACCCTTATTCCTCTTGTTGCGGCGTTCAACCCGATCCCACCGAATAATCATATTCAACCTTATTCCTCCTTATCAATCCTCCCTTATTTCTCCTATTGCGGTGTGCAAACCGATCCTACCATATCATAATATATTACACATAGTGTACATAGGTTTCATAAAATTCACACAAGGCCCTTACCAACTCTTAAAATTTAGAACAAAGTAACCGGGAGCCGTATAATCAATAAAATCAAGAAAATTATTACTACTCAGCGAGATCAAGCCAGGATGTCACAGAAAAAACCAATAAGAACAGTTTAAACAATAGAGAGGAAGCAATAATCCTATGGGGTAACAAATATCTTCAACAAGGGAACACATCATCTAACGGGTAACAAGTAGGCATGGGATTACAATTAGACATGTAACAAGTAAAGCAAGAAGGAAAACAATATAAAAAGAACGGAAGAAAGCAAGTAAAACAGGTCGATTGGCGGCGTATAGGTACTCATCACCTCACGTATACGCCGCTCACACTATTTACCACATAACAAGTAAGGCAAAGGTTCCTTACCCTCAAATCAAGGTTAGCCACAACACTTACCCCCCTCCAAATATCACTCAAAGTTCAATCATTGCCTTGTCTTTCAAATTAGCCTCCAAGCCAAAAATATCTAGCAAATTACCAACCAAACGATTCAAAATAAGCCTTAGGAATCACCCACGATAACTAAAAGTTCAATTTAGGTCATTTTTGGAAAAAGGCAACAAAAGTCAACATCCGGGGCCACTTGGTCCGAACCCGAAATTCGGACCAAAACCTAATTACCCATTCACCTCCGAGCCCGGATATATAATTGGTTTTGGAATCTGACCTTAATTTGAGGTCTAAATCCTCAAATTTCGAAATACTTAGTTTCTACCCAAAAATCCCCAATTCCACATGAAAACCTTAGATTTTAGGTTGAAATCTTGTAAAATGGAGTAAAAGATTGAAAGAAACCAGTGAAGAATTACTTACCTATGATTTGGGGAAGAAGTTGCCTTTGAAAAATTACCTAGAGGGTTTCTTGTGTTTGAAAATATTGAAAAATGAGAAAAATCTCGTCGAGCTCCTCGCATTTCTGCAGCCTTCGTAAATGCGAGCCAATTACTCGCTCACGCGAACAATCGACTTCCTCAAATGCGGCTCTTTTCTCGCAAATGCGTGACTGCCCAGCCCAGCCCATGCTCGCAAATGCGAGGCTCGCATTTGCGAGCCAGACCTCACAAATGCGAGATCTGCAGACCTGAACACACTAGCTATATTTTCTAAATTCTTTCCACTCCGTAGCATATCCGAAACTCACCCGAGCCCTCGGGGCTCTAAACCAAACATGCACACAAGTCTAAAAACATCATACAGACTTACTTGTACGATCAAATCGCCAAAAATAACACCTAAAACAATGGATATAACACCAAAACACATGAAATTCTCAAGAACACTTCAAAATTCCTATTTTTCTCAACCGGGCGTTCGAATCACGTCAAATCAGTTCCGTTTCTCACCAAATTTCACAGATAAGGTATAAATATCATAACAAACATGTACCGGGCTCCAGAACCAAAAAACGGACCCGATACTACAAGATCAAACATTAACCAATTTCTTATAACCATTATAATTTCAGTCTTTTAATTTTAATCAAAAATTTATTTCTTGAGCTAAGTGATCATGCTCAACTATGTCTTATAAAAATACTAAGCGGGCATTGAAAATATAATCTGAGTATTTTTCCCCAGAGTCGAATCACACAGAAAATTATCCTATCAATTATCGTTATCAGACTCACTCAATTCTTCGTAATCAACTTCCCAAAGGTTAAGAATAACAATTTGTTGGTATTTTTACTAACTAAAACTGAATGAAATCAAGTAGACTAAAAGATAACTAAAACTGAATTAACCTACGCTAGCTTGCTTTTATTATAGCTCACTTTGGATTGCACCCAAGGTATTGTTATCCCTAATCCAACCTTTAAACCCTCGATTATGGATCCCTCCTATACTTTGGGAGTGGTGTTGTTCAACAACTACCTAAATATGCACTCTCTCCCAAGCAGATACATACTAAATAAGCACAGCTAGTTGAGGGCCCTTCAATCAATTATAATAAGAACTTAGTTGAACAAATAGAGATTGAAACCAAGCAAACTATATTAATATAACAAGATGTTCATCCTCAACGGGTTCCACCAAAACCTTAGAATAAATAGGTTAGCTACTCATAATTGTACTGAAAATAACAATAGAAGAATTCATCAACAATGACAAAAATACAAGGAAGAGAGATGAGATTTGATGCCCAATTTCCCTCCTTGGCTCTTGCCTTTGATTTTCTTGAACAAGACTCTAAACCTGATTAATCCTCTCTTTGGGCGAGTTGAACCTTATATAGGTTAAGTGAAATTGCCCCAAACTTCCAATTCTACCCCTGGAAAATAACGCGTTTGACTGGACTAGCGCATGCGCTAGTCATCACGCTAATGGCTAAACATTTTGCCTGGGTATCACTGGACTAGCGCGGTCGCGCTACTAGGCGCGCTAAGATTGCGCTAGTGCACTTATAATCTGTCCCAGCAATTTTCTTCCTTCTTTTCACACATTAAATACTCCAAGGGCCTTTCTCCTTCAATTTGGCTCCAAACACCATCCTAGGTCCTCATAAGCGCATTTTGCTCCTGCGAAATATAAAATCAACAATTAGAGCCATTTTAACATCATTTCACATTCCTAAGATAGTGAAGCATCATTAAGTTGGACTGCAAATATACACTAAACTATGTGAATTTAGCCTATTGTCAACACCCCACACATAAATCATTGCTAGTCCTCGAGCAATCCACTATACTCTACAAAGGTCCTTTTATCAAGAATTTCCCTAATGTGTCACACCACGAACATATTACAAGAGTTATACCTAGCAATGTAACATCCATGCCTCAAGGGTCGACTCTCACATGCCATGCAATATTCCTACTTTCTCAAAGTACTCTACACAGAGTTCAAGACCTATTTTTCTGTCATGAATCAAGTGCCCTCACATCACACACATGAGAGTAGTTTCATAAGAATAATATTAAGAACATGTAGGAACTCAAATAGAAAGAATTCACTCACTCTCGAAAAGAACGTTCATATGCCACAAAGATACACCATAGGCTTGGCCGTAGTGTAATACTCTACTAATCAAGCCCATTCAGTCTAAGATCAATTAGGTCTTCATTTGGTTGTAATCTAGGCTAAGGGACGGGTATGATACATTTAAATATAATGACTAACCTCCCTAAGCACTTTTAATACAATTATTTTAGCTTTCAGACCATTCTTATGCCCGACAAGAATTTCCACCACACTTCTCTTTATATTTACCCCAAACTCCCTCAGGTGAAATTTTATCGAATCACCACTTATTAAGGACTGCATTTATTCATTGTCCTTTTTTTCAAATGGCGCTTATTCTTTCATTTTTTTCACACTTTTGCACCTTTCCTTCTATTTCTTTGATTTCACTCAAAAACCAAACCACCACCCCAAACTTTGACTTTTACACAATCTCTAACAATTAAAGTGCTCATGGGAGGTACAGGGTTCAAACAGACATGCCATTCAAACAATTGGGTAAGGTTTGTAATGTGATTGCCAAAGAAACAAGCTTATAAGCTCAAAGGGGTTAACTATGGTAAATTACAATAAGGTGGATACACTTTTATATCTGGCTTAACAAAGAAATTCCTTTATCACTTCTAAAACTGAACGAACTACTATTTCGCTTTGCAAATACACATGGAAAGTTCTAGGCATCGAATGTGGACATAGAATACAATGCGACACCTCACACACATATGGCACATGACTCACTCCGTATTAGCTTATCAAGACACTCTCGCCGAGCATTCAAGTAAGTTACAGCATACAAATTTAAGGCATTCCACAAGAATCAACAAAATGAGCCTAAGCGTCACACTCTAGGGTCTTTTGTGTTCGGGTGTAACAATGCTAAAGAATGCTTCTCTTATTTCAACTCCTTGCCAAAAACACCTAACAACTAAAAATATGAAAAAAACTAACTATACCCGGTTCAAGCTAAATCGTTGGAAAAGAACCGCGGTCAAAATAAAAACCAAGGGGGAGTTGCTACACTACCTAAAAAGAAAATAAAAAATCTTTTTGGTATTTTCTTTGGACTAGCTTCCCTCAAGAAAACTGCCTCAGAAGTCCGTTATCAGGAAGAGTCCACTCTATTTCCTGTCTTTTTTTTTGGTCGACTTAAACCCTCAAGAACCCCGTCAACAGGGATCCGTCGTCGGGCCCAGACGACTTAATTAATTATACTACTATTTACAATCACAAACACATAAGAAAAAACAACTTAAAAGAAAATAATGAAAACAACTAACAATTATGCTAACTCACAAGAAAAATAAAGAAAATAACTACCCATTTTTGATCTACATATATACATGTACAAGGGAATCCTTCCCCCACCCCACACTTAATATGAGGACATGTCCCTATGGCAATCAAAATAAACAGAGAGGTAAGGGGACTTCCCTGAAAGCTCAGTCCTGGTCGGAGACTATCCCTGGGTCCAGATGACAAGCTCGACCCAGGGCTCGGAGCGAACCCATGGTTTTTTTTTCCAGATTTCTTATGTTGGGTAGCTACGGCATCAACTCACGCACCCAAGTCTGTGACCGAAGTGCGCAGTTCCACCATGTCCTGCTCTAGGTGATCTAGCATATAACTCCGACGGGCCCTCCACCTCAGCAGCCTCTGCCTGAGTTGGCTGCTCCTCCTCCATATTTTGTTGCGCCTCCTCTCCAGCTTCCTCATCCGACGCATTCTCCTCCTCCTCATCATCAACGACCATTGCTTCATTTCCAATAGTGACCCTATCAGCTCCGAAAGCGTACGCCGTTGGCACTCTGCCATCCACCGCCAAGTTTCCTAGTATTCCAGCTGCAAGGCACAATCTGGTGACCAGAGATGGGAAGAAGAAACCATATATCTGAAACTTACAGCGGACGAACATCTCCTCATGCATAAGCCTGGCAAAGTCAAATTCGCAGCCCATTATGAAGCACCAGATCAAACACCTGGGAGGAATGTTCACCTCCGAGGTGTTGTGGGATGGGAGTATGTGGTTGTTAATCAGGTAGAGCCAACATTTATCCTCAAAGGTGAGGGCTGAAGAGTGAAACTTCTTCCCGTAATTATACCACTTTATATCTACGTTTGGGACATAAATGTTTGGGAGGAACGTTTCCCACTGAGTATAGCACTGGACATATGACTCATAGCTGTCCTCATACATATTCACGAGGCCTGGCAACTGGTAAAACATCCTAATGGCCTCCATAGAGGCGTTTACCTGCTTCTTCCTCACTGTGACCACATGATTCTTGTGTTCCGGGCAGTTTACACAAAACTCCCTCACTATCATGGAATTAGCCTCATCGGGATCCTCAAAGAACACATCTAGTCTCCTCTGCATCAAATCATTATACATCCTTTGGCAGTAACGCCGGAGTGAATCCGTGTCTATGCCACGTTCTGGTATGGCTGCCTTTGATTCCTTTGCTGCAAACCTGTCCTGGGCCTTAGTTGATACAAATTTATTACTGTTGAAGGGCCGAGTGTCAACGGACCTCCATGGCCTTCCGGAGGAAGAACCTGCTTGTCTGCCTGAGGAGGAGCCGGTGGCTTGACGCTTTCGGGGAGCCATTGTACCTACAAAATGCACATCATGAATTCAACACCAACGAGGTGAACCAATGTGGTTACTCAGACTTCACCTTACAATTGGTCACAATAGTTATACTTCAGTGAGGCATTTACACAAACACATGGTGGGAACTATTCACCGGAGCCCCCATTTAATAAGTTGAAGACCCAACTTCCACCATAATTTCCCAAACATCACCCCAATTAAATCAAGACATACCACACCCCCAAATACCATCACCCACCAGTACGAATCATGCACTACCAAGTATTTCTACTAAATAAGAAGAAAAAGCTACAACTTTTACAAAGGAAAAAGGAAAAAAAACTAAAAAATTAAAAATGAAAAAAGAATAAGAAAAAACTAGAGAAGAAGACACATACCTGTGGTGTGAAGGGAGTGAGAAGTGTAGGGGAGGGATGGGTGTTGGTGGAAGAAGAACCTGAGGTGTGTGTGAGTGCTTGAGCTTGAGAGGGGAGAAGGGTCCCTTTTTTTTGTTTAGGAGAAGGAAGAATAAGGGTTTGAGAAGAAGAAGAGTTTTAGGGGAGTGGGGTAAGTGGGTGGACGTGGAGGAAGTGGGGGGAGGGGGTTATATTTTGGGTAAAATAAAAAAAAATTGAACTTAAAAGAAAACTTACCTGGTCGCGAAGGGACTAGCGCGGCTATAGCGCGACCGCGCTAGTGGGGATTGAACGAGGAAAAACAAAAGGCCATTAGCGTAGTCACTAGCGCGCTCATAGCATGACCACGCTAGTGGAAGTAAAATGAAGCAGAACAAAAGGCCATATGCGCGGCCACTAGCGCGCCTACCAGCACGCCCGCACTAGTGACGAGAACTTGAGGCAGTGCACTAGGCCATTAGCGCGAACACTAGCGCGGTCGCGCTAGCCCAGGTCTCACCACACTTCGTTTTTCTGACTTTTTCCTTGGGATGGATTGAGTCCACCCTTCGCCCGTGCACACCTGCGTATGTTAGTACTTATAACAATTCAGCTATTCATCACCTACGCTATAAACACTACACATTGGGTTGCCTCCCAACCATCGCCTTAGTTAATGTCGTGGCACGACAATTACAACAAGTCAATGGGTTTCCTCCCATGAAGTGTCTGATTTAACGTCGCGGCACGACGCAGAATGAGTGCATTTATGTCTCGTTCGACCTCTGAGGTTCATCAAGAAGCACCACAGACACTTCCTTGTTCTCGTCCATCCCCACATATGATTTCAATCTCTGCCCATTAACTTTGAAGGTGTGGGAACCTTTTTCAGAAGCAATCTCTACAGCACCTAAGGGAAACACTTCGACCACACAAAATGGTCCAGACTATCGTGACTTGAATTTACCCGAAAAAAGTCTCAAACTTGAGTTATAGAGCAGAACCATATCTCCGGGTTTGAAGTTTCGGTCCACAAGGTTCTTATTGTGTAACCTCTTCATTCTCTCTTTATACAACCTCGTGCTTTCAAAGGCAAGATACCTGAATTCATCCAACTTATGCAGTTCAGTGACTCGATTTGTGCCCGCAACATCAAGATCCATATTTAACTATTTCAGTGCCCACCAAGCTCGATGTTCTTGTTCTAGCATTAGGTGACGGGCCTTTCCAAACACCAACTTGTATGGCGACATACCAATTGGCATTTTGAATGCAGTTCTGTATGCCCAGAGTGTGTCATCAAGCTTTTTTGCCCAATCAGTTCTTGTGGCATTCACCGTTTTAGTCAGCACACTCTTGATTTCTCGATTTGACACCTCAACCTGGCCACTTGTCTGAGGGTGCTAAGGGGTTGCCACCTTGTGGCGCACATCGTACTTAGTTAACAGCTTTTCAAAGGCACGATTGCAGAAGTGAGTGCCTCCGTCACTGATGATGGCCCTTGGGATCCCAAAACGGGTGAATATGTTTTTCTTCAAGAATCCCACTACCACCCTTGCGTCATTGGTGGGGAGTGATGCAGCTTCCACCCATTTGGACACATAGTCTACAGTAACAAGTATGTACTTATTGCCGTAAAGGCTAACAAAGGGACCTATAAAGTCAATCCCCCATACATCAAACACCTCGACCTCTTGGATCGGGTTCATGGGCATCTCGTGGCGACGGGATATGTTCCCCGTCCGTTGACACTCATCGCAGCCCTTCACCCATTGGTGGGCATATTTGAACACAGTTGGCCAGTATAATCCGGGCTCTAGAACTTTGGCTGCTTTTCGAACTCCTCCAAAATGCGCTCCATACGCTGATGCGTGACATGCCTGCAAAACAATTTTTTTTTCTATCTCGGGGACGCACCTCCGGATCATATTGTCAATACAAATTCTAAAAAGGTGAGGTTCATCCCAGTAATAATTTTGTCAATCACGATAAAACTTTTTCTTTTGGACATATGAGAGTTTATAGGGCTCAATACCACTTGCCAGGTAATTTGAAATATATGCATACCATGGCACCTCCTCCATGCTCATGGAAATTAGTTGCTCGTCTGGAAAGGTTTCCAGAATATCCTCTGCTTCCACTGTATTTTCAGCGCCTTCAAGTCGCAACAGATGGTCCGCGACTTGGTTCTCCGTGCCCTTGCGGTCACGAATTTGTATATCGAATTCTTGCAGTAGCAACACCCAAAGAATTAGGCGTGGCTTGGATTCTTTCTTCTTAATCAAATACTTGAGGGCAACATGATCAGTGTAAACACTCACCTTCGAGCCAATCAGGTATGATCTGAACTTATCAAAGGCAAACACTACTGCCAGCATCTATTCTTTAGTCACTGATCACGCTCAACTATGTCTTATAGAAAGACTAAACGTTCGCTGAAAATATAATCCGGGGTATTACGCCCAGAGTCGATCCCACAGGGAATTTACGTATCAATCAAGCCTTCAGAATACGCATTTTTTACTTAATCAATTTTCTCAAGACTTTTGAATACCAATTGGTGATGTTTTACTATTTCTAGTGACAAAATTAATAAACTAACAATTAACTAACAATATGGTGTAAACAATTATAATAAAGGTCTAAGGTTATGGTTTCCCCCGTTGGTGAACTTCCTTCTCGGATACTTCTTATAGTTTGATTCGTTTTCTCTATCAATCATGAACACTCAATCTACCATAAATCTCTCTCAAGTAATTATGATAATTTACTAGACGCACTCTCTCAAGTTACGCTAGCTAGATTGCATTACAGTTCACTTTAGATTGCACCCGAAGTATCGTTATTTCTAATCCAACTTCTAAACCCTCGGTTATGACTTTCGTCTATACTCTGGGAGTGGTGTTGTTCAAACAATTACCTAAATATGCACTCTCTCTCAAGTAGATACATAATAAATAGGCACAGCTAATTGAGGGCCCTTCAATCAACTACAACAAGAACGTAGTTGAACAAATAGAATTTAATCAACCAATCAAAGCTATATTAATATCACAATAAGTTCATCCCCCAACGTGTTCCACCAAAACCCTAGATTAAAGAAATTAGCTAATCATGCTCATAATAATCAACTCCAAAATAACTTGCATAATTAAACTACAAAGTAATGAATAAAGGATGTAAAAATCAATGTTTTTCTTTGCTGAGTAGTGTTCCACAGGCTTCTCTCGTCTCTAATGGCATCCCCCCTCAAAGTTGTGTTTTTGGGTGTATTTATATGTTTGGGACAAACCCTAAACGTGTAGGAGAATTCCATTCAAACCGAGAAATACTTAAAACCTTCAAAACTTGGATTGGACTGGACCAGGGACCAGGGACCAGGCTTTATGGCCCAAATGCCCGGATAAATCCTGGCCAGGCCTGGCATTAGGGCTCAAACGCCCCCCAAACGCCTGGTCCTACCAGGCTTTATAGCCCAAACGCCCAGCTATAGCCTGGTATGACCAGGCTTTACAGCTCAAACGCCCGGCTATATCCCGGTTCACTCCTTTTCGACTCTTGAGCATATTTTTGACGTTTATGCATCCATTTACCTTGGCTTCCATCTTCAATTCACCTACACATGAAATAGACTCCATTATGCACATACGAAGTGTATTTTTATCATTAACGCATATAAAATGTAAGGCACATAATGTGTTAAATCATGAATTATAGCCACACATCAGTCACCATATAGTTCAGCTGAGCTCCACTCAATGTCCTACTCGCGTAGTAGATTGGGTGCATTATCTTTTCCTTTCGCTGTCCTAACACTGCTCCCACTGCGTAGTCACCGGCATCACACATGAGCTCGAATGGTTGCTCCCAGTCGGGAGAAATAATGATCGGGGTCGTGACTAGCCTCTTTTTCAACTCCTAAAATGCCACCCTGCAATCATTAGAAAACACAAAAGGGTTATATTTTTTTAGCAACGTACATAAGGGGGTTGGATATTTTGGAGAAGTCTCTGATGAATCGCCGGTAGAACCCGACATACCCAAGAAAGCTCCTTATCGCTTTAACTGATGTGGGAGGTGGAAGCTTTCCAATCACATTTACTTTGGCATGATCCACCTCAATTCCCTTGCTCGACACCAAGTTCCCCAAGACTATCCCCTCTTGTACCATGAAATGGAACTTCTCCCAATTAAGCACATAGTTCGTCTCAATACACCGCTTCAACACTCGGGTCAGATTTGCTAGGCACTCATTGAATGAATTTCCCACCACTGAGAAATCATCCATGAACACCTCCATGATATCCTCGACCATGTCAGTGAATATGGCCATCACGCACCTTTGAAATGTGGCAGGTGCATTTCATAAGCCAAAGGAATCCTTCTGAAGGCAAAGATCCCGTAGGGACAAGTGAATGAGGTCTTTTCTCTGTCTTACAGGGCAATGGAAATTTTGTTGTACCCCGAGTACCTGCCCAGAAAACAAAAGTGAGACCTCCCTGCCAGTCTGTCGAGCATTTGATCGATGAAGGGAAGTGGGAAGTGATCTTTACGGGTGGAAAGATTTAACTTTATGTAGTCCATGCAAATTCTCCAGATAGTGACGGTCGTTGTGGATATCAGCTCATTTTGTCATTTTTTACAACCATCATGCCACCCTTCTTAGGAACACATTGTACTGGGCTAACCTAGTTGCCGTCAGAGATGGGGAAAATTATTCCCGCATCTGACCACTTTATGATTTCCTTCTTCACCACTTCATTCATGTTTGGGTTCAGCCACCTCTGGTGTTCCCTGGAAGGTTTGTGCCCCTATTCCAGTAGAATTTTGTGCATACAGTATTCCGGGCTGATCCCCTTTGTTCCTGCCATGGTCCACCCGTTGGAAGTCTTACACTTAGTGAGTACCTGTAATAGGTGTTTTTCATGCACATCTAGCAAACTGGATGAGATACTAACAAGTAAAATAGAATTAGGTCCAAGAAGCACGTACTTGAGATGGGCTGGCAGTGGCTTCAAATCCAGCTTGGGTGGCTCTTCAACAGATGGCTTGGCTGGCGGAGTCTCTCTCTTTTCTAAGTGTAAGGGCTCAAACTCGAGTGCCCTCGGCCAAACACCTTTTCCTTCAAGCGCCAACACCCAATCTGCCAATTCTTCCCCATTTTCCGCATCCAAATTCATCAAACATGCAGTAAGGGGGTCCTCAATAGTTAAGGACTCATCATCTTCCTCCAGTATCACACCCAAAGCATCAATAAGAGAACAGTTGGCGAATTCACTTGGTCTCCTCATGGATTTCTGCACATTGAATATGATTTCCTCGTTTTTCAATCTCATCTTGAGCTCCCCAGTTTCACAATCAATGAGGGCTCGCCCAGTGGCCAAGAATGGCCTTCCCAAAATTGTGGGAATCTCCTCATCCACTCTGCAGTCCAGTATCACAAAATCTGCAGCGAACACAAACTTCCCTACCTGCACCAATACCTCATCGAGAAGGCCTAACCGTCTCTTTATAGTCCTGTCTGCTAGCTGCAACAACATAGAGTTCCGTCTAGCTCTACCAATCCCCAACGTCTTGTATATGGCCAGGGGAATAAGATTAATGTTGGCCCCTAAATCAAAAAGTGCCTTTGCAAAGGCAAAATTTTCAATGGTGAAGGGAATGGTGAAACTCCCTAGATCAGCAGCTTTTCTGCAATTGGTCGGGTCACAACAAGACTGCAAGTCTGAGTAAGTTTCACTGTGGCCAAGTCTTGGAAGTCAAATTTCGGGACATTAAGTCCTTAATCATTTTGGCATACCCAGGCATCTATTTCAGAGCATCAATCAAAGGAATATTTACATGTATTTGTTTCAACATATCCAAGAACTTTTTATACTGCTCATCTTTCTGGTACTTGGCCAGCCTCTGTGGGAATAGTGCTGGAGGTCTCTTTTTCCCAATGATTTGGGAATTTCCTTTATCAGACACTACCTCTATCACCGGTTCTTGGGCTGTCTCAGCTTCTTTCTCAGCCTCAACTTGCGTGCTGGGTTCTTCCTGGGTAGGCTGCACTGTCACCTCAGTAAGTTTTGTTGAATCATCAAATTCAATGGGCACTGGTACCAGTGTCTCAGCCTGTCTTCTTTCTCGAGCTCTTTCTTGCTCCAAGTCTATCGTCCCTGCCATTTCATAGACTCACCGCCATTAGCTGCTTTAGACCCTTATCTTTAGGATTTACCTGAGTGTCAGCAGGCAATGTCCCAAGAGGACGATTATTCAAAGACATCGAGATCTGGCCCATTTGCACTTCAATATTTTTTATAGCAGACTCATGTGCATCTACTAATCTCACTTATTTTTGCAGTTGACCCAATAACCTGCTGCATCATTGCTTCAAGTCTAGAAAACCCATCTTTCTGTCTCCCACCATGTTGTTGCTGAGGGGAGTGATAAGCCTGTTGGTGATTCTGATTCTGATTATTGTACCCCTATAGCCTTTGGTACGGTGCCACATTACCCTGAGGTCGCATGGCTCCCATGTTTCCACTATTGTGTTGTTGTTGAACTGGCATGTATGGTTGATTTTGTTGGCCCCAATTCTGTCCACCCTATCGCTGACCCCCATAATTTGACACATAGTTCATATTTTCAGGGTAGTGATGTTGATCACATTCAACATTCCACTGATTACCAAGTGGCTGACTAATGCAAGATGTGCATAAGCCCCTATTGGTTGTATCCACAATATGTACCTGCTGCTTTTGTCCTGACTCTTCCACCTTTTTGGTTAGTATGCTCATCTGTGTTATCAAGGTGGCCATATTCTCAGCAAGATTATTGGATGGATCAATGGACACTGAGTGAACTACCGGAGTAATGGGTGCATTCCTGTTTGTCCACCCCGAATTCTGCGCCATTTTATCAAGCAGGATCTGGCTTTGTCTCCATGTTTTGCTCAAGAATGCTCCACCAGCTGAAGCATCTACATTTTCCTTTACAATATATGCTAGACCCATATAGAAACGCTGCCCCAACATTTGCTCTGGAATACTATGGTGCGGACAGATAACCAACATTCCTTTCAATGGTTCCCATGTTTCCTGCAATGTTTCAGTTGGCTTCTGTCTGAAGCTCAAGATTTCATCAATTTGTTGAGCTGTCTTGTTGGGTGGATGGAATTTGTTCACAAACTGCTTAACTAACTCCTCCCATGTGGTAATGGAATTAATGGGTAGCGAGTTTAGCCAAGTCTGGGCTACTCCTGTCACTGAGAATGGAAACAACAACAGTTTTATTGCTTCCTGAGTGACGTTTTGTTGCCTCTGAGTTTTGCAAATTGATAGGAAATTTTTCAAATGGTGTTGGGGATCCTCAATTTATGACCCCGAAAATAGTCCATTGTTCTACAGCAAGTGCAGCATATTGTTTGTAATATGAAAGGACTCGGCCTGTATCTGAGGGACTACTCCAAATTCTCCGCCGTGGGTTGTGTCCAGTCATATAAAGGAGCCTCTGGCACAAGAGATGCCACTATCTATGCAAATGGGTCTACCACGTCGTCCCCGTTGTTGTTCCTGTTGCTTAGATCTTCCATGTCGAGTTCAAGTTGTTCAATTGGTGGTTGTTGTTTGCTTTTCCGGTTGGTCCGGTTCAAGGCCTTGAAGACTTTCTTGGGGTCTGATAAGGCTTCAAATACTTCACCAGTTCTCGATGAGTTTCTAGGCATGCACCTGTTCAACCAAGTTAGCAAACGTTAAAATTTCAATGTATAGATGAAAATTGAAGAAAATTGACTATACTTAAGAAATTTTTATTTCCTCAAACTGTAATTGATAACACCATTAATTCCTCGGCAACAGAGCCAAAATTTGATCACGCGCAACTATGTATAATAAAAAGACTAAGCGAGCATTGCAAATATAATCTGAGTATTTTTCCTAGAGTCGAATCCCACAGGGAATTAACCTATCAATTATCGTTATCAGACTCACTCAATTCTTCATAATCAACTTCCCAAAGGTTAAGAATAACAATTTGTTGGTATTTTTACTAACTAAAATTGAATGAAATTAAGTAGACTAAAAAATAACTAATATTGAGTTGTAAACAAATGAAAGAAGGATCTAAGGTTATGGTTTCCCTCGCTGATGAAATCCCTTCTTGTATATTTCCTATTGTTTGGCCTAATTATATCTATCAATCATGATCACTCTTGCTACCGTAAATCTCTCCCGAATAGTTACGACAATTTACTAGGCGCACTCTCCCGAGCTACGCTAGCTTGCTTTTATTATAGCTCACTTTAGATTGCACCCAAGGTATCGTTATCCCTAAATTAACCTTTAAACCCTAGGTTATGGATCCCTCCTATACTTTGAGAATGGTGTTGTTCAAAAACTACCTAAATATGCACTCTCTCCCAAGTAGATACATACTAAATAGGCATAGCTAATTGAGGGCCCTTCAATCAATTATAATAAGAACTTAGTTGAACAAATAGAGATTGAAACCAAGCAAACTATATTAATATAACAAGATGTTCATCCTCAACGGGTCCACCAAAACCTTAGACTAAATAGGTTAGCTACTCATAATTGTACTGAAAATAACAATAGAAGAATTCATCAACAATGACAAAAATACAAGGAAGAGAGATGAGATTTGATGCCCAATTGCCCTCCTTAGCTCTTGCCTTTGCTTTTCTTGAACAAGACTCTAAACCTAATTAGTCCCCTCTTTTGGGAGAGTTGAACCTTACATAGGCTAAGTGGAATTGCCCCAAACTTCCAATTCTACCCTTAGAAAATAACGCGTTATACTGGACTAGCGCGGCCGCTCTAGTCATCGTGCTACTGGGCGCGCTAATGGCCAAACATTCTGCTTGGGGTCGCTGGACTAGCGCGGTCGCGCTAAGACCGCGCTAGTGGACTTATAATATGTCCCATCAATTTTCTTTCTTATTTTCACACGTTAAATACTCCAAGGGCCTTTCTCCTTCAATTTGGATCCAAACACCTTCCTAGGTCCTCATAAGCGCATTTTGCTCATACGAAACATAAAATCAACAAGTAGAGCCATTTTAACATCATTTCACATTCCGAAGACAATGAAGAATCATTAAGCTGGAGTGCAAATATACAATAAACTACGTGAATTTAGCCTATTATCACTAAGGATTTCGGAATTCGGCTCCGGGCATATGCCCAGGTCGCATTTTTTACTACGGATCCACCGAGACCGTCAAAACACGGGTTTGGATCTGTTTACTCAAAATATTGACCGAAGTCAACTAAAATTAACTTTTTAGGCCATAAATTATTATTTCCTTAATTTTTACATTAAAAGCTTTCCGGAAATCTTCCCCGGACTGCACACATAATTTGAGGAGGGTAAAAAGAGAGATTTCTAAGGTTATAAAGCGCTAAATTGAATTCTAAAACATAAGATGACCCTTTGGGTCATCACATTTTTCAATTGACTTCTTAATATGAAATCAATCTATTTAATTTTTGCCTTAGTATGTTAGTTTGTTAAATGAAATTATAGGTGTTAAATAAATAATAGTTAATAAATAAAAGTGCTATGCATTATACTTTTTTGTAACAAATTGATATATGATATTCTAATTGATTTTAAAATTCTAAAAATATAACATAGGAAATTAACAAATATTTTATAATTTTATTTGATTTCAAAGTGTGGACATTTTAATACATTACAACAATATTGTTCCTACGAATTGTCATATATTAATATTAATCTTTGTAATTGTGATGAAAATTTAATTGTAAAATATTAATATAGAGAAAAAGTGATGTAGAGAGAGACTCTCTACCTTCTCACTAAAAAACTTACTCTTCCCTGTTCTTCCCCATTCACCAAATGTCCTCTTCTCCTCCTAAACCTACTCTAGACTCCACTGACTCACAAACAATGCTCATCGATTGCCCCTTAGCTACCCAGAATACAAAACCTTCTTTCCTACATGCCCTAGTCCACACCAATGCTTCCTCAATCCCTACAATTCTTGAAAACCATAACCATATTGACATGTCTGCTGACACATTGGAGGGTTCAGAGAATGATAACTTCATTCCCATAACTACTGACGATAAAAAAAGATTGTACTAACCTTGGCAAGACTCTATTATCATCAAAGTATATGGCAAGAAAATAGGAAACATTACACTCAAACAAAAACTACAACAATTATGGCAACCCGCTGAGCCTCTAGCTCTCATAGACTTAGGCAATGACTTTTTCCTTATTAAATACCAACAAAAAGAAAACATGTCAAAATCATTGCATGAGGGAACGTGGTTCGTGTTAGGCCACTTTCTCTCTGTTAGAAGATGGGAACCTAAATTCCTAGCATCAAATTCGAAACTCACCTATACGGCGATTTGGGAAAGACTACCGGAGTTACCCACGAAATTCTATGACTCCCATATAGTACACCAAGTGGGAAATAAACTAGGGAAACTCCTTAAGGTTGATACTGCACCTCCTCAACATTAAGGGGACGTTATGTCAGATTATGCATTGAAGTCCCATTGGAACAACCCCTAAAATCCCATCTTTTTATAGGAACTCATCGTCAACCAAATCACTATGAGGGAGTTAACATGTTATGTGTCAGCTGTGGATGCCTGGGATATGTCACTACCCACTGCCCATCCAAAGCCACGCAACCAAATCACTTGACATCTCCTAATGGAAAAAAACTAATACAAACGCCACAACATCTACAACCTCGGAGTGGAAGACTGTCACCTTTCCGAAGAAGACACCATCCACCCACACTAGCTCCACTAGATCCACACTACATGCACATAAACATGAAGCTGACACTCATCTCCCAGGTATGTCTACTACCTTATCTCCTTCATAAATTATTAATATTAACACTTCCACAATTGCTAATCATAAACAAATTCCACTAACTAATAAATATGATCAACTCGATACTACCTTCAACCAAAGTGACACAACCTTAGACCAAACGTTGGATAGCCCAATGACAAGCCCACTAAAAGAGGTAGAAGCCCAATTCAAAAATCTTAACACTAAAAATGGGTCACCTGCTAAGCCCATACCCACTTATGCCCCAACTAACCGCCTTTCCCACCCCTCATTAGATATTTACCCTACTTCACCACAACCTAGGGTAAAAAGTAGTTCCTTGGACACTAATCATCTGTCACAAATAAACACGTCAGACATGCCGCCCCCATCACCCAATAGGAATCCTTCTCACATGCCTGATCACCCTTCTACTGTTAGCCCATCAAATATCACACTCAACCGTCCCCATTCACCCCCTCACTCCCAGCCCATTAACCTTACCCCCTTAGATACTCAACCCAACTCCCAAACCAATCCGGCATCCCAGAGCCCACGTGCCCAGCCCAATTCACTTACGCATACCCATCAATCACAAACATCACCACCCTCCCCATCCACTGGAAACCATACTCCTACACACAATTAATAATTTTAACAATACTCCCCACCATCACTAACTTCGACAAAAAATATTCCCAGAAACTCATAATATAACCATGCAGAGATCTCTAACTCCTCACTTTCCTCTGCACACTCAAAACTCTCGACCATCTCTAATGCCATTTCGACCATTCCATATACACTCTCTCCATCAAGAAATAATGCCCCACCACCAATAAACCATCCCTACTTCCCAGTGGTATACACAACTCAAGCGCCCAACATCTTCCACCCCCCACAATCATGGTTGGAGATGGGCCTTCAAAACCATGCACTAACCTTCTCAATGATAGTCAACAATCAAGAAATCATAGTCCGCATCCAGAACCCACACGACCTAGCTCAAATCATAACAGAGGGGATGACCATTGCAATGGACTTCCATGGCCAATGCACAACATCAACTCCTGTTGGAACCCATTTCCAGAGTATCAACAACATTACAATCCCTACCCAGACCTCCCATTTTACCCCCAAACCAGTCCCAGTTTCCCTGGCTTCACGAGTACATACATCTCCCAACATCATACCCACTGTCTCCAATGAGTCCCTTCGAGTCCCTCATACCCTCAACCTCGATGAGTCCTCAACCATCAACTCCACACGAACAAGAAGCTCTAAATTCACAAGATCTGGCAACCTTATTGGAGGAAATGAGAAAGACACGGCCAGAACCAGTATCACTCCATGCACGCCACATCTCCGTCCTCAAAGAAAAATACGCAAAAAAAATCATTCTCAATTGTCCTCCCTAGGTGACCAAGTCTTGATCAAACTGAGACCCCCAGTGAATCCGGAAGCAGGGAAATTTGCAGTAGTCATCACTCCAACACTACGAGGGCAAGCACCAAAAATACCCACATCGACTCAAGCTCAGGAAGAGACATTTCCACCCCCACCACCCCCATCTCGTAATAGATCAATGAACTTCATCATCTGGAACTGTAAGGGTGACCAATCCCCTGAATTTAGAAGAAATTTCAGATCTCTCCTCAACTACTATCAGCCACCACTGGTAGTACTACTAGAAACCCATGTTCAAGATCACCATTCCCTCCAGGTTGACTTTTCTTTCACTCACCTCTCTCAAGCAACGACAGATGGTCAAGCAGGTGGTATTGTAGTTCTTTGGAGTGATCATTTTGTACAAGTCTCCAAAATTATGGTTACAAACCAAGAGGTCCACTGCATGCGACAGGTATGCCCCAATGGAACTCCTTTTCTATTTTATTTAGTATATGCACGTAATAATATGTGCTCTAGAAAATTACTGTGGCAAAACCTAAAAACTATAGTTGATAGTTATAAGGGCCCATGGCTCGTGGGTGGTGATTTTAACGATATTATTTACTCACACGAAAAATATGGTGGTAACTCAATAAATAATACTAAGGATGATAATATGTTACATTGTTTTAACTATTGTAACCTCCTAGATTTATGTTTTTCCAACAGCAAATACATTTGGACTAACAAAAGAAGACGAGGTGCATTAATTTTGGAACGCTTAGATCGAATGGTAGCCAATGATGCATGGCTTCATCTATAACCAGAAGCTTATGTCCACCACTTACCTAGTACCCACTCGGATCACTGTCCACTTCTCTTATCACTGGTTAAACGTACACATAAAAAAACCATGTTATTCCACTTTGAAACTATGTGGTTATCCCATCCTGAATTCCCTAGACTAGTAAAACACGTTTGGCACCCTCATCCCCCTATTGTGGAAGCCATCACTGACTTTAAAAAAATAGTTCAACACTGGAATAAAAATTCCTTTGGTAATATTTTTCATAGGAAAAATAATATTACAACTAGATTAGCCGGAATTCAGAAGTCCATTCACTACCCTACAAGTAATTTCTTACATAATTTAGAACGGGAATTAATGACTCAATATAATCATATTTTAAAACTTGAAGAGGATTTCTGGAAACTAAAATCTCGTGTTAATTGGCTTAATGAGGGTGACGCAAACACAAAAAAAATTCATTTATCTACACTCAAACGTAGACGACGTAATAAGATTCATGCTTTAAAAGACACTAACGGAGAATGGATCACTGACAACAATATGCTCCAACTAATTGCTCTCAATTACTATACAAATTTATACACAACCTCACATTCCCATTCTCAATACAACTACAAAACTCATTACTCAAATCCATTATCCCTTATCGACTTGGACCTATTATCCCAACATCTTACAAACTCTGAGATTTACAACGCAGTACACTCATTCAAGCCTTGCAAATCCCCAGGTCCAGATGGACTCCATCCACTTTTTTATCAAAAATTTTGTCATAATATAAATCAATCACTTACCACCTTTTGCCATAATATATTTGATCAAGGTCGTACTTCCCCAGAAATAAACAGTACCTATGTTTGCTTAATTCCTAAGGTCAAGAGTCCAACCAATATGTCTTAATTTCGACTTATTTGTCTATGCAATACTCTATATAAAATAATTACAAACTTATTGTAAATCGACTTAAACCTCTCATTTCAAAGCTCATTAGTCCCACCCAAACTGCTTTTCAAACAGTCAAAAGGGCTTCGGATAATTCTCTTATAGTCCAAGAGTTAATCCACCACCTACAATTCTCTAAGGCAAAATGTCATAAGATGCTCATTAAAATAGACCTAGCCAAAGCCTTTGATAAAATTGAATGGAGCTTCATTAAAAAATCCTTACACTACTTCCATCTTCCCCATAAATGCATCTCACTCATTATGTCTTGTGTCTCCACCACATCCACCTCTATCCTTTTTAATGGAAACCCTACCAAATTCTTCCACCCTATGCGTGGCTTGAGTCAAGGTGACCCCCTCTTCCCGTATCTATTTATATTATTTATGGAACTACTTTATATTGAAATTAACAATGATGTGGACTACACCATTTGGAAGCCCATCTCTTTGAATAAGGAAGGTCCCCAAATTTCCCATCTTTTTCGTCGACGACATTATCTTGGCCTCCCATATTAATATAGCCAGTTGTCATAAAATCATTGATATCCTCACTCTCTTCACCACTCAATCATGGCAAGAACTAAATTTTGCAAAATCAAAAATTTCTTCTCAAAGAATACAACTCCAGCTGACAAATGTTTTGTTCTATCTTGCTTTAGCATGCCGGAGGGATCATCCTTTGGAAAATATCTAGGTTTCCCTATTTTCACAGCAAAACTTCTAAAAAAAGATTACCAATTCCTTTTGGATAATTTTAAAACTAGGCTAGCAAGCTGGCCGAGATACATTAATAAAATCTACACTCAACACTGATAGTAACCATGTCATGCAAATTATTCGACTACCCTCTTACATCATCAACCAACTAGAAAGTTACCAATTTTTTTTTTATGGGGATCAAATGCTCAAAAAAGGAAATTATATCTTCTCTCTTGGGAAAAAGTCACCACACCTAAGGATCATTGTCACGACCCAAATTCCAACTCAGGTCGTGATGGCGCCCAACACCGGAGTCGGGCAAGGCAACATCAGTTTACGAGCGAGATTACTTTACTTATTTAAATATTTAAGTATTTGTCAAATTTTAGATTTAGAAATCATTTAAAGAAAACGGTCAAGTGAATGCAACTTGATTAAATTAACTCAAAATATCGTTGACATCATATGTAGTGTAGCAAAAATATTAAATAACCAACTACGTGTGCCAAGACCTAGTGTCATAAGTCCACAGGCGACTAGTGAAATATACAAAGTAGAAAAAATAAATATAGAACCGTCTGAAAGAGGTAGACAGAAATATCAAAAGAAATAGCAGAAACTCCACAGTGCTTCTGAGGAATGCCAGAGAGAGAAGCTCACCGTGTAGTCTAATCCAGAAAGTACTCTCACGATCGCGCTCCGCTATGATAACCAGATGCACCAGCCTCAGAACCTATACAATTAAGTAAAGAAGCGTAGCATGAGTACATATAAACAAATATGTACCCAGTGAGTATCCCGTCTAAACTCGAAGAAGTAGTGACGAGGGGTAGATGTATTACTCACTAGGGTTATTAGCAATAATATAGTTAGACAGATTTAATCAGGGTTAGCAATTATGGAAAATCAAGTAGACATGGAATATCAAGTATATGAACTACCACCTACCGCAAGTGCCAAATAACAACTATAATAAAAGTCCAAATTCCCCTTTCACATAGCACAATTCATTTGACAATAATAATAAGACTCTAAGTAAAATACATAGCATATAGTATGCCGAGGCGTACGACCGAAGTGACGCAAAAATTAAATGTGCACTGCCGAAGGGTCGAACGGTTCGAACCATAGATGCATCTATTACCCCGCTCGTGAATCGATCATGCGAGGCGGTTGACATAATATAAGGCTACCCCGCTCACGAATCATACATGCGACACGGGTGCTCGTATACATACACAGAATCATCAGGAAATTCAGGAAATATAGACTTCACACTTGGAAAACAAGAATCATGGTAACAACAAAATTTAATGTAACATTCCATTTTCTCATGCTAGTTCGAGGATAATAATCGACTAGGAATACATGCAGTGATACAAGTAAGGCATATAAGCATGCTTGTGAGTCCTAAAGACTACCCGGCATAACATAGTAGTAGCTACGCACGGACTCTCGTCACCTCACGTGCGTAGCCCCCGCAAATAAGGACAATTCAATCATTTATAATTACCTATGGGGACAATTCCTTCTTACAAGGTTAGAAAGGAGACTCACCTCAATCTTTCACGTATACGACATATGTCTACAAGCCTCTAAGAGTACATAAATGTCATATCGGTCGGGATAGATTCCCTCCATACCAAACAATACCCATCTAAATCATACTAAACAAACAAGTGACTCAGAAGCAAATGGAGTGCACCAACATCTTCTGCTGAGCTGATAGCCTACTTGGAGAGCTCTCGACCTGTCTATCGGGACCTGCAGGCATGAAATGCAGCGTCCACAGGAAAAAAGGGACGTCAGTACGAATAATTTACCGAATATGTAAGGCACATAAATAAGTACATAAGAGACATGGAAGAAATATAGAGCACATGACTCAACCTGTAAGCCTGAATAGCTTTGTAAATCATAAATTACTTTTAGCGTCATGCATATGCATATGAATGTCATGTCGTGCATAGGTACATGTTTCATAACATCATCAGCCTCTGAGGGCATCCCATCATATCATATCGGCCACTGTGGGAAAAATCATCATCGTATACCAGCTGATCAGGTTGTGGTGTGTATATAACGCCATAACCTTTCCCATATCCCATATACATATATATACATACATATATACACGTATATAATAATGTTTGAATATACATACATAAATACACATATATAACGCGTTTGAACCATATTTCAGCCACTGTGGGCAACATTATCATCATATACCAGTTGATCAGGTGGTGGTGCGTATATAACGCCGTAACATTTTCCTATACCTCATATACATATATTTACATATATACGCGTATATAACGCCATCTGGTCATGGGTCAATGTGCATATGTAAATGCATGAGATGCATATGAAATACGTCAATAAAATCTCTCGGTACGTCATAAGGCCATTATGCCTCTGATTAATAGCATGAAATAAACTTTACCAACATACATATTTTCGAGACCCATGAACAGAAGATAATAATAACTCATGGGGAATCAAGAATATAGATACCCCTACTATTTCTATGAATAGAGTAATTTATAGAAACTGTGTATTTGCTCGTTTCTTCAGTATAATTTGGACCATACAAAAAGAAAGAAGTGATAGCCTTAACATACCTGTTCCCGGAATTATTTGAACGAATCTGCCTAGAACGAAATTGTTTGGAACAAATATTCTGCTTCAAAGTTCTTGGGTTTAAAACCAAGAACAGATTTTGTTGGCTTTGAATGAAGACTTTTAGCTTCTAACCTTATTAATTTAGAAAGACTTCCATGTTTCCCCCTTTCTGAAAGACTTTTGTATTCTTTGTTCCAAGACTTGGACAAGTATCAAATTTGTGGATAATAATCATTTCCTAGGTTGACACCTAGGTTAATTAGTTTCTTAGTCACATGTATTTTGGGGTATAATTAATTAAGTTTTATCCCCTTATTAGTTAACCGGGTAATGTTCTGTTACCCAGTAATTATCTAATTACCCACAAAATTGAGAATTATTCCCACTTGAAATATTATTCACTTTTCACATATCTTATACACCTTACTATTCTGGTCATGTAGTACCTTGTATGGTACTAGTCCATAAAGACCGAGTATTTTAGCTCGAGCCGTATTTTATCCCAACATGCCAAACTTGGACAAAAATTCATTTTCTTTGACTTGCTTCCCCTTTCACCTTTACTAATCTATTGTGAAATAGAATAATCCTTATAATCTCCAAATAATCTTTTACTTGGACTGATGTCAATTACCTTACGATAAATATAATGTACAATACTTCAAGGTGCAACATTGTTGTAACTTAATGCTACAAAGCGTGACATCACCATAATGTAATACTGCTAGGTGCAACACTGTCGTAACTTAATACTGCAAAGTGTAACATAATCGTAATGTAATACTGCAAGGTGTAACAGAATAGCTGGTGGGAGGTAAGAACTCTTCGGCATGGCGCTGAAATAAGGTCTCACTGGAGCACCACGAGAAGGTGGTGGAGGAGCTGAATATGGAGGTCTGCTGGACTGGCCTCTACCGAACTGACCTCTACCCCTGGCTGGGGCACCTCTGAAATCTCCGGAAAACCTAGCTTTCTTGTCCTGCTGGCCCTGCTCTCTGCCCCTCGATTGGTAACCCTCAATCCGACGAGCTATCTCGACCACAAGCTGATAAGGAGTACCATCTCCACATCACGGGCTATGTTAGACCTAATACCTGAGTGTAGCCCAGCTACAAACCTCCGCACTCTCTCAGGATCAGTGGGAAGAATCATAAGGGCCTGGCGGGATAACTCTGAAAACCTGGCCTCGTAGTTTATCACTGACATCTGCCCCTGCTCCAGCTGCTCAAACTGGTACCGCAACTCTTCCCTCTCGGAGGGTGGAATATACGTGTCTAGGAACAGCTGAGTGAACTGCTCCCATGTGATAGTAGGGGAACCTGCTGGCCTACCAAGGATAAATGACTGCCACCATCTGCGGGCCCTGCCCTTTAGCTGGAAAGTAGTGAAGTCCACTCCATGGGACTCCAAAATCCTCATGTTGTGCAGTTTGTCCCTGCACCTATCAATAAAGTCCTGAGCATCCTCGCCTTTCTCACCTCCGAAGACAGGAGGGTGCAATCGAGTCCATCTATCAAGTAGCTTCTGTGGATCGCCATCCATAGTCAGTCTGAGCTCTGGTGCTGCTACAGACTATGAAATATTCTCGCAGACTTGTTTATTGATCAGATGATGGAAGGATAGATCTTGAAATTCTCTGTCTCCGCATACATTATGTCAAAGCTGGTTGCGGCTGGTATTAAGACCAAACATTCCATTTTGCACATCCAATCTGTGATTTGCAAAAAAACCTACAAGCCATCACAAACAAACAAAACGAACAAAAATTTCTGCCCCAGTTTGCACTAGGAAATTTTTGTGAGTTATTGAAAACACATTAAACTATCTTTTCTACTGCAGAATAAAGAATTATAAAAGACACATTTTTTTTATAAATAATAGGGGATGTCGTAACCAGTGTTAACCAGAATGAAGGAAACCAGGGGATGTAGTACCCTGTGTTGATGATAAGATGAGGCTCGTGGCGCTATATGATGCTACTAGGGAGTGCCGTACCCTATGTTGGCAGAGAAATGTAGCCAGAGGATGTATTACCCTGTGTTTGGAAATGAGATGAGGCTCGTGGCTCACTTAGATTCTAATAGGGAATGTTTTACCCTATGCTGGCAATAAAATGCAACCAGGGGATGTAGTACCCTGTGTTTGGATATGAGATGAGGCTCATGGCTCACTGATATGCGACTGAGGAATGTCGTACCCTATGTTTGCAACAAAATGACACTCATGGCGCTCTGAAAAGATACTAGGGAATGTCGTACCCTTTGTTGGCAACAAGCAATGCATCCAGGGGATGCAGTAGCCTGTGTTGGCTATAAGATGAGACTTGTGGCACTCTGAGATGCTACTAGGGAATGTCGTACCCTATGTTAGCAATAAGAAATGCAACCAGGGGGTGTAGTACCCTGTGTTGGCAATAAGGTGAGGCTCATGGCTCACTGAGATTCTACTAGGGAATGTCGAACCCTATGTTAGGAATGATAAATACAACCAGGGGATGTAGTACCCTGTGTTGGCAATAAAATAACGCTTGCAACATTCTGAGATGCTACTAGGAATGTCGTACCCTATGTTGGAAATAGAATGAGGCTCGTGGAGCTCTAAGATGCTACTAGGAAATGTTGTACCCTATGTTGGCAGAAAGTAATGAAGACCAGGGTATGTGTTGACAATAAGATACAACCAGGGAATATAGTACCCTGTGTTGGCAATAAGTAATGCGACCAGAGGATGTGGTACCTTGTGTTGAAGATAGGGTATTGATTCCCCATAATGAAACTAAGAATAACATGATTACATGTATATTACAAGAAAACTAAGGATTTGAGAACTTCACTTGGTGGTGTTCGTCTTTTCATGAACTGTTTCCTAAAATTGTTCTGTTCTTATTCTGAACAAAGAAATTTGTTACTTTTAAAATGGTGGTCAGTTTGTGGCCTTGATTTCTTGAGCGACTTGACCTTGCGTCTATTACACTTGTTAAAAAACTGACTCCATCGATGGTCGTACAAATTGCCTGGAGATTCTGTCATTATTTCTGGAGATCTTCTTTCTCAATATTAGAACCTGACGATTTTGTGCCTATCACCATTTATGTTTATGGTGCAAACAACCTTGCTCCTAGAATAACTTTTAACTGAGTAACTTTCGTTGACCCTTGACACATTGGTCAGTCCTTCAAGCCTTTTGCTCTCCAGGGAAGCTCAAAGATGGCTTTATGCCTTTGCCCATAATGTTCATGCCCAGAAAGTTTAGCTTCATATAACAGGAAAACTGTAACCAATTTTACGGCCTTTTCTTTGATTTGCTTTGATGAAATTAGACTGAAAGGGATTCAAAAAGAATGGTACGAAAGAAAACAAGAAGGTAAACTAATAGGTATTACAACTTAATCAAGAAGTATACCTTTTAGAGAAGAAAAATAAAAATGAAAAGGACTTATCTGGAGGAATATGCTGACTTCAATTAACATGACACGCACTTTGGACTGGATGCCCGATCCGTCTGAACCGTCTAATTCTCAAAATGCGTTGTAAACTTCACTGAGTTATTTGTCTTAATCATGCTTGTGCCGGGATATATGAAGGCGTAAATCGATCAACGATTCCCTTTGTGGGTTTTCACCAATTGACCTCTCTCATTTGTCTTTCTCTCAACTCACTATCGCCTTATAGTGCCTGTGAAGGTTTTCACCAATAAGACTCTCTCATTTTNCGGGATATATGAAGGCCTAAATCGATCAACGATGCCCTTTGTGGGTTTTCACCAATTGACCTCTCTCATTTGTCTTTCTCTCAACTCACTATCGCCTTATAGTGCCCATGAAGGTTTTCACCAATAAGACTCTCTCATTTTATTTTCTCTCTTTACAATGGCCGAGGCATCACCGTAATATACCAACTTAACATTCTCAAAAGTTGATCAGAAGTTCTTAAAAGGGAAAGGTAAAAAGAACTATTCAATTGAATTACAACTTTTGGAACCATTTTGACGGAAAACCGTCCAAATAAAAATAAAAATAAATAAAATAAAATCATGCCCCAGTTTTTTTGAATATTGGGAAATGTAGATTTTTGTTTTAGTGTGATCGAACCCCAGAGTGAGACTGCCTACGTATCCTTTCGGAATCAGGTCGGACGTAGTTCAATTGATATGAACTTGTTTTGATGATTTTTTTTTTGTGTATTTTTTTGTTTTTGATTTTTTTTTTTTTTTTGAATTTTTTTTGATTAAGTACATTGGTTCCAAAAGAGGGGAAAACAAAGAAATACTTTATACAAGGCTTCAAAGGGCTAACTAGGGTTGACTTGTGTTTGGGTAGCGAGAATGATAGCCTTTCGTCATCCCAACTTGAGACTGCTAAATATAAAAATGCCCAATAGAGTCATGTAAGACATAGTATCTCTTGACCGCATCCATGTTGACAGATATGTCTGTCACCTTTCCTTCTATATCTTCCAAGTGTAGATCTCCTTTTGACAATACTTTCTTGACGAGGTAAGGACCTTGCCAATTCGGGGCGAACTTTCCTTTTGCTTCTTCCTGGTGCGGAAAGATACGTTTCAAAACAAGTTTTCCTACCTCAAATTGTCTTGGGCGTACTTTCTTGTTGTAAGAGTGTGCCATTCTTTGTTGGTATAATTGACCAAAACAAACTGCTGTCAAACGCTTTTAATCAATTAAACTCAATTATTCCAATCGGGACTTGACCCAGTCAGTGTCTTCGATCCCTGCTTCAACAATGATTTGGAGAGAGGGAATCTCAACTTCAGCAGGTATGGCCGCTTTAGTGCCATAAACCTACAAGTAGGGCATTGCGCCAACTGATGTACGGACAATTTTCCGATATCCCAAAAGAGCAAAAGGCAGTTTCTCGTGCCATTGTCAAGACCGATCGACCATCTTACTAAGAATCTTCTTGATGTTCTTATTCGCAGATTCAATAGCTCCATTAGCTTTGGGTCGGTAAGGAGTAGAATTGCGATGGTCAATATTAAATTGTTCACATACCTCCTTCATCAGATGACTATTCAAATTAGCAGCATTATCTGTGATAATGATTTTTGGAATACCAAAACGACAGATGATGTTGGAGTGAACGAAGTCTACCACTACTTTCTTGGTAACCGCTTTCAATGTAATAGCTTCCACCCATTTGGTGAAGTAATCAATTGTAACCAAGATGAATCTGTGCCCATTTGAAGCTTTTGGCTCGATTGGGCCAATAGCGTCCATTCCCCAAGCAACGAAAGGCCAAGGCACCGACATAGGATATAACTCTGAAGTAGGCGAGTGAATCAAATCACTATGAATCTGACACTGGTGGCATTTGCGAACAAAATGAAAGCAATCTCGCTCCATATTAAGCCAATAATATCCTGCCCGAAGGATTTTCTTTGCTAGAACATACCCATTCATGTGCGGACCACAAACTCCCGAATGCACCTCATTCATAATGATTTCAGCTTCTTTGGCATCCACACATCTCAACAAATTCAAATCCGGAGTTCTTTTGTATAGGATTTCCCCACTCAAAAAGAAACCATTAGAGAGTCGCTTAATAGTTCTCTTTTGATCCCTATTAGCATGTACTAGATATTCTCTTGTTTTTAGATACTGTTTAATATTACGTTACCATGGTTCACCATCTGGTTCTGCTTTNTGAGTATTACCCGGATGTGGAAGCATTGAGGCCAGGGTGGCCAAGGCATCAGCTAATTCATTGTGAAACCTGGGAATGTACCTGAACTTGATAGACTTGAACCTTTTGCTAAGATCTTCCACACATTGTCTATATGGAATGATCTTGATATCTCGAGTCTCCCAATCACCTTGAGCCTGGCGAATAAGCAAATCTGAATCTCCCATCACCAACAGTTCATACATATTTAGGTTTATTTCCATGTTCAGATCGATGATGCAAGCTTCATATTATGCCGTGTTGTTTGTACAGAAGAAATGAAGTCGCGTCGTAGCTGGGTAATGTTGCCCAGTAGGTGATATAAGAATTTCTCCAATCCCTACGCCTTTGATGTTGACAGCTCCATCAAAGTATAGTTTCCATGTTTGAATTTCATCTTGGACTACTTCTTCAATTACATTAACCTCTTCATCTGGGAAATATGTGTTCAAAGATTCATACTTATCATCAACTGGGTTTTCTTCCAGATGATCAGCCAAAGCTTGTGCCTTCATGGAAGTACGAGTGACATAAACAATATCAAACTCTGTGAGCAGGATTTTCCATTTTTCCAATCTACCAGTTGGCATTGGCTTCTGAAGATGTATTTCAGGGGATCCATTCGCGATATGATGTAAGTCGTATAGGCCAAAAGATAATGCCTAAGCTTCTGAGCGACCCAGGTTAAGGAAGAACATGTTCTTTCGAAAAGAGTATATTTGTCCTCACAAGTGGTGAAGTTTTTGCTCAAATAATAGAGTGCTTGTTCCTTTTTGCCTGTGGCATCATGTTAACCTAGAACACAACCGAAGGAACTATCCATTACTGACAGATATAAAAACAGAGGCCTACCAGGTTCCGGTGGAACCAAAACAAGGGGATTTGACAAATATTCTTTAATCTTATCAAAATNCCTACGCCTTTGATATTGACAGCCCCATCAAAGTATAGTTTCCATGTTTGACTTTCATCTTGGACTACTTCTTTAATTAAATTAACCTCTTCATCTGGGAAATATGTGTTCAAAGATTCATACTCATCATCAACCGGGTTTTCTGCCAGATGGTCAGCCAAAGCTTGCGCCTTCATGGGAGTACGAGTGACATAAGCAATATCAAACTCTGTGAGCAGGATTTTCCATTTTGCCAATCTACCAGTTGGCATCGTCTTCTGAAAGATGTATTTCAGGGGATCCATTCGGGATATGAGGTAAGTCGTATAAGCCAAAAGAGAATGCCTAAGCTTCTAAGCAACCCAGGTTAAGGCACAACATGTTCTTTCCAAAATAGTATATTTGGCCTCATAAGTGCTGAACTTTTTGCTCAAATAATAGATTGCTTCCAGTGGGACCAAAACAGGGGGATTTGACAAATATTCTTTGATCTTATCAAAAGCTTCTTGGCACTCATCTGTCCACTTGATAGCGGCGTTCTTTTTCAACAACTTGAAAATAGGCTCACATGTGGTTGTAAGCTGCGCAATGAACCTGCTGATGTTGTTCAACCTCCCGAGTAAACTCATGACTTCTTTTTTATTGTTTGGGGAAGGAAGCTGTCGAATGGTCTTTATCTTTGAGGGATCCAACTCAATGCCCCTTTGACTAACTATAAAACCCAAAAGCTTCCCAGAAGGAACTCCAAATGCACATTTGGCTGGATTAAGTTTGAGATTGTACCTTCGCAGCCTTTCAAAGAACTTTTTCAAGTCTTGCACGTGGTCATCTTGTGTTCTGGATTTAATGATCACATCATCAACATACACTTCAATCTCTTTGTGCATCATGTCATGGAATATGGTAGTCATGGCCCTCATGTAAGTTGCCCCTGCATTCTTCAAACCAAATGGCATGACCATATAACAATAATTTCCCCATGGAGTTCTGAAGGCGGTCTTTTCTGCATCTTCTTCATCAACCAGAATTTGGTGATATCCGTCATAAAAATCCACAAAAGATTGGATATCATGTTTAGCACAATTGTCAATAAGGATATGAATGTTGGGTAAGGGAAAATTATCTTTTGGACTTGCTTTGTTTAAATCCCTATAGTCAACACAAACTCTGATTTTCTCATCCTTCTTAGGCACTGGCACAACATTTGCTAACCATGTAGTGCATCGGACGACACTGATCACGTTTGCACTTAGTTGCTTCGTGATTTCTTCTTTAATCTTATCACTCATTTCTGCCTTAAACTTCCTTTGTTTTTGTTG
>ML344756.1:0-10440 GCA_005239505.1 Nicotiana paniculata | reverse complement strand
GCTTGCTTGATACGTAAATTCCTTGTGGGATCGACTCTGGGCATAATACCTCGGATTATATTTTCAATGCCCGCTTAGTCTTTTATTAGCGATGCAGCGTTAATAGGAGAATGGAGGTATGGAGGTAGGCCTTGGAGTCTAAAGGTTTCAAGCTGAGTAGGACTAAGACGGAATATGTGGAATGTAAGTTCAACGATGTGACGGGGGAAGCGGATGTGGAAGTCAGGCTTGACTCATAGGTCATCCTCAAGAGAGAATGTTTTAAGTACTTAGGGTCAATTATCCGGGGTGATGGGGAGATCAACGGGGATGTTACGCACCGTATTAGGGTGGGATGGATGAAATGGAGGTTAGCATCTGGAGTCCTATGTTACAAGAATGTGCCACCGAAACTCAAAGGTAAGTTCTATAGAGCGGTGGTTAGACCGGCCATGTTGTATGAGGTTGAGTGTTCGCCATTCAAGAATTCACATATCCAGAAGATGAAAGTAGCAGAAATGAGAATGTTGAGATGGATGTGTGGGCACACTAGGCTGGATAAGATTAGGAATAAAGATATTCAGGAGAGGGTGGACGTGGCTCCGGTGGACGACAAGATGCGGGAAACGCGACTTAGATAGTTCAGACACGTGCAAAGGAGAAGTCTAGATGCCCCGGTTAGGAGGTGTGAGTGGTTGTCTTTGGCAGGTACGAGAAGAGGTAGAGGGCGGCCTAAGAAGTATTGACCCGAGGTGATCATATAGGACATGGCACGACTCCAGATTTTAGAGGACATGGCTCTTGATAGGAAGGTGTGGAGGTCGAGAATTAGGGTTGTAGGTTAAGGGTTAGTCGGGCATTTTTCCCCTTTGTCCCAGTTTCCCTCTTTGTACCGACGAGTATGATAGTGTTTTATCTAGAATTGCTAGCGATTTATGTTGTGGTTCACACTTTTGCATAATATTTGTGTTACTATTTTTCCATTTATTTTCTGTCTCACGTTGCTGATATTATTTTTCAGGTTTTGTTGTCACAGATCTATAGTCTCTGAGCCTAGGGTCTCCCGGAAATAGCCTCCCTATCCCCTCCAAGGAAGGGGTTAGGTCTACGTACATTCTACCCTCCCCAAACCCCACTTGTGAGATTTTACTGGGTTGTTTGTTATATGTTAGTCGGGCATTAGCCAGTATTTAATTCTATTATTTGGTATAAAGGCTCCATAAATAGTTCCGACAAGCTGTAGTATTGGGATAATACATGACATTTATGAAAATACATCTATTGTATTTGGTTTCATTATTATGATGAAATGCTTTATATATAATTTTGAATTGGAAATTTTTTCCATCTTTTAACTTTAAAATATATAAAACTTTCAAAGAGCTTCCGCAATTAAATTGATTTTTAGGTAAATGGTTTGGGTTATATGGTTGGGTTCGCTCGGGTAGGGTAATGTGTCGGGTGTCGGTCACGTGATTTTGGATTGTGACAGCGAAGACCTCTCTAGAAGCTACCCTAATATAATTCGTTGTCGTGGTCCACATACTAGTCGCGCCCCCTACTATTCCAGGCCCTCGTATCCAGCAGCCTCTCTCCCAACTCTAGAGCTTTGTCCTTAGTCAAGTTACCCTACTTGATCTTAGGTTGTCCGCACACTGCCCTCTTCCTCCCACACCTCTTGATCCCAAGGTCTATGCACTGATTGCAACGTCATCCCAAGTGAGTACCTCACGATCCAACAAAGGTTGGCCACCAAACTCCAGAAGGTAACCATCTGCTCCCCCCTCTTCGAAAAACGCGAGTTAACTATCACCAAATCAAAAGCTCTAGCGAAATCCAACGGCGAGGTACCTCTTTCGTTCCTGTCCCCAAATATGAACCCTCCATGCACATCATCATAACCCCTAGCCTTAGCCCCAATATGGCAATTGAAATCCCCTCCAATGGAAAACTTTTCGGTGTGCGGGATACTACGCACAACCTCGTCCAAATCCTCCCTGAATTGCCTCTTGACCTCCTGGTCCAAGCCTATTTAAGTGGCGTAAGCGCTATCACGTTTACAATAAACCCACCAACTACAAGTTTAATACTCATCAACCTATCATTTACCATCCTAACCTCGAGCACTAGTTTCTGAGGTCCCTATCTACTAAAATTCCTACCTGGTTCTTACCCCAACGCCTCCCGAGTACCACAATTTAATCCCATCTACATTCCGCGACTTAGTACTCTCCCACCTAGTCTCCTGGACACATGCAATTCCTCTTTTGTACAATCTTAGATAGCTCTATAGACTTCCCCGTCAATGTCCCTATGTTCCAGGACCCAACTCTCAGCCTAGAGGTGCCCTTTTAAAAGTTAAAAGTTGCAAATAAAAATAAAAATATATAATTTTACTTAACCACAATTAAGTAGTAAATGAAAATGAATCGCGGAGGAATACTAAAGTCCTCATTTAGTATATAAAAGTTATACATTCTCTAACAATTTAATTTTTATATGTGATAACCCGATGGTACATCAAAAATAACCTATCTACCTTCTTAAAGTATGGGTAAGGTCTATGTTTACCCCAAAATTCGAGTAACATTTAAACTTGTATAATGGTTTTAAGGATACATGATTTAATCCAATACCAATTGATAAACAAGGAATTAAATAGATAACTTGAACATTAAAATAAATCAAACCAGTGTTCTAGCAGTGTGTTCGACCTCGATTCGAGATGGTCTCGAGGTTGGATAACAAGAATAGTAAAGAAAAGTAATGAACAATAATAGACAGTAAGTGAAATAGAGAGCAACGCATATATTTTTTATCAGCGAATGATAAATGCGCCTTACAAATGAATGGGATCCCCCTTTATATAATAGAAGAATTCTAAATAAGGTACAATTCTAATAGTGGAAGTAAAGCTCACGATTGGTGTCAATAATCGCCTGATTCGATTCGTTTCGGGATTTACACCGTGATATTCGGCCTGTTGCTAATATCTTGCCATTCCGTTATTGTATTTCCCTCGAAGTCAGTCATGCTCGATCTCGATCCTCAGCAAACACTTCGATTTCCGTGCCAAATATTCTATCTTCGAGATCGGGCTTGCTCCATTTTGAGCTTACCTTCGAGGCAGCTCCTCGTGCCTATGAAATCGGATATGCCCGATTTTGACCATATACAGATAGACCCGCGTTTCTTAGAGTAAAATGATAAGAAACAAATTTAGCCTCGATTTTCTGAAACTCGATCATGATGTCAACCTTATGACTTCAGCGACAGAAGTGATTGAAGCGTCGCGTCTTACTCAGTTCCCAATGTCGTTAATTAACGCCAGTTTATGGTCGGCCACTAGTGCTCTCAAACCATCGAAATTGCCATTATAAATAGATCAACTTCATAATCCTTTCAAACTTGACTTTCAAACTTTCTCCAAATTTCTAAAAGTTCTTCTACTTTCTTCAAGTTCATCTTCTTTGCCAGTTACCGTTCACCAAAACATCAATTCCTTCTTCTTTCTCAAACTTCATATAGCGATGGCTAAAACATCAAAAATTGTTCCCCAAAAGAAAAAATCCTCCTCATCGTGGCCGGCCGGCGACAAAACGTCGGTGGAGATGCGAACTTACCTCCGACTTCAAAGTCGAAAAACCCTCTTCAGTTCCTGGCCGATGTGAACCCATGTCTAGATATATCTATATCCGAAGCCTATCTCGAGCAGGTGAAAAAGGACTTCCACTTGGATAATAAGGAAGTGGTGATTCCTATCCCCGAGGAGGACATCACCACTCATGTGAAAGGGTTTCTAAGTGTATACACTTACCCTTTCACATTGGGCTCTGTCGATCCTATCATACTTGAATTTTGTTTCCAGTTTCGAATAACCCTAGACCAGATCTATCCCTCTTTCAAGCGCATAATCATCTTGCTCAGGTTCTTCACGAGCAAGGTCGAGGGGATGTCTTTCACCCTCGATCACCTCATCAGGCTATACAACCCCCATCTATACCGAGGCGGGTTGATAAGACTTCAGTTCTGGGCCACGAAGTACTGTTCTCGAGCATAGACAAGGATAAGGACCGAGGATGGATGGGCCGATTTTGTCTGAATCAGTATCTCCGATTTAATCCCCGCCGAGAAGACGCGTTCTGCGGGTATCCCAAATCGACATGAGATGTGATACCAGATGAAATCTATAACCTCTTTCTACCTGAATTTCTCGAAAGCCTGCGCCTTAACCCATTCAAAGAATAGTCAGTCATAAACAAAATGAACTTAGCTTTACCTAGGGCCGATGGCAGAGAGCCAACGATATCCATCCCCCATTTCATGAATGGCCATGGTGATATGACCGAGTGAAGTTGTTCTCCGGGCTGGTGGATCATTGGTGCAAACCTTTGACATTTATCACATTTTCAAACAAACTCTTTAGAGTCTTTTTCCATTCTATCCCAGTATTATCCTGCTCTAATGACTTTGCGAATTAGTGACTCGACGCCGGAATGGTTCCCACAAGTTCCTTCATGGACCTCTCGTAGAACATAATCGGTGTCTCCTGGTCCCAAACACACTGCCAATGGTCCATCAAATGTCCTTCTGTATAATTTTCCATCTTCGGCTAGTGTGAAACAAGCAACTTTAGTTCGTAGGGCTCTCGATTATTTAGGGTACGATGGGAGCTTTCCATTCTGCAGGTACTCGATGTATTTATTCCTATAGTTCCAAGTTAATCTTGTAGAATTTATCTCGGCATGTGATCACGCTCAACTATGTCTTATAGAAAGACTAAACGAGCGCTGCAAATATAATCCGGAGTATTACCCCCAGAGTCGATCCAACAGGGAATTTACGTATCAATCAAGCCGTCAATACACAACTTTTACTTAATCAATTTTCTCAAGACTTTTGAATATCAATTGGTGTTGTTTTACTATTTCTACTGACAAAATTAATAAACTAACGATTAACTAACAATATGGTGTAAACAATTCTAATAAAGGTCTAAGGTTATGATTTCCCCCGTCGGTGAACTTCCTTCTCGGATACTTCTTATAGTTTGATTAGTTGTATCTATCAATCATGAACTCTCTATCTACCATAAATATCTCTCAAGTAATCATGATAATTTACTAGACGTACTCTCTCAAGTTACGTTAGCTAGATTGCATTACAGTTCACTTTAGATTGCACCCGAAGTATCGTTATTCTAATCTAACTTNTGTTGTTCAAACAATTACCTAAATATGCACTCTCTCTGAAGTAGATACATACTAAATAGGCACAACTAATTGAGGGCCCTTCAATAAACTACAACAAGAACGTAGTTGAACAAAAAGAGATTAATCAACCAATCAAAACTATATTAATATCACAATAAGTTTATCCCCCAACGGGTTCCACCAAAACCCTAGATTAAGAAAATTAGCTACTCATATTCATAAGAATCAATTCTAAAATAACTTGCATAATTGAAATATAAAATAATAAATAAGAGCTATAAAAATCAATGTTTGCTTCACTTAGTAGTAATCCACAAGTTTTTCCTTCACTTCAATGGCTTCCTCCTCTTTTCAAGTTGTGTTTTTGGGTCTATTTATATGTTTGGGATAAACCCTAGCCGTGTAGGAGACTTGTATTCCAACCGGGAAACACTTAAAACCTTTAAAACTCGAAATTGACCGGACCTCGGGACCCAGGCGTTTGGGCTCAAACGCCCCCTTAAAGCCAGGGCAGACCTGGATTTAGGGCTCTAACGCCCCACTAACGCCAGGCTGACCCTGGCTTTAGGGGACAAACGCCCCACTAACGCCCGGGTTGGCATGCCTTTAAGGCCAAAACGCTCGGCTATAGTCCGGGTCACTCCTTTTCGACTCTTAATCGTATTTTCGACGTTCATGCATCCATTTATCTCAGTTTCCATCTCTAATGCACCTACACATGAAATAGACTCCATTATGCACATGAAAAGTGTATTTTTATCATTAATGCACATAAAATGTAAGGCATATAACGTGTTAAAACATGAATTCTAGCCACGCATCACTGTCTTATCATAAGTGCTGGTAATGTACTTAGGTGTAAAGGGCGCCAAATCTACCTTCATGACTTTGAGAACATGTGAGATGAGAAGACCATAGGGAAAACATGCATCAGAAGAAGATATATCCCTTATGCTTTCAAGCATGTATTGATGAATCCACACAAACCAATCAAGTCTTTTATTGTTAGCCAGACAGTAAAGAACAAAAACATCCCTAGTGGACAAAGAGCTAAGGGACCCAGTTCTGGGGAGGAGAGTAGTAGCAATCATGTGGGCCAGGACACGATATTCAAACTTAAGATTATTGGGACCAATATCAGGAGGATTATCAGACAAAAAGGTATTTGCTTGATCAAAGGAAACTTCAAAGTCTTTGGGCCACGAATTATGAACAAACACATCAAACCCACTAAACTTAGCAGAGAAAATCTTTTCAAATTGATAAGATTCCAAAACAATTCTAATGCCTAAAACCATAATTCCAAGTCATCTTTATCATTCACAAAAAGATTTGCATAAAACATCCCTACTGGTTCTTCATAAGCAAAGTTTCCAATGGTTTCAAACAGAGAGGAAAGGTGCTGAAAATCGAAAATAGCAATCACATCACAGTGAAAATTTTTCATGAGAGAGAGAGACTTACAGAGCGTCCATAAGCCATAGATTTTGTCTTGTAGGACTCAAATCTTGCTTTTTCACTGGGACCATAGAAGATTAACTTGTCCACAGGACCAAATTTCACGTTTTCCACTTTACCTTTCTTGCATGCAACCTTTTTGGGGGTTTTCTCCATTGGTCTCTTGCCGGCCTTTTTCTGGCTAATGGGAGGATTTTCAGACGATTCGCTACTTTTCATTGTCTGTTCTGAGGAAATATAAGTCAATGGACGACTCCACATCCACATGTTCTTCAGTGTTAAGGGATTTTTGAAATCTTCGACTGCGTCTGGTTGCAGCAGAAGAAGAGGGATTTCTTTTGGACATGGTGTGAAGGATTGCTTTGAAGAGAATGAGGAGAGTACTGGAGAAGAAAGAGTTTTATTGGTGCTTTTGGGAGGAACGAAGGGACGCCTTGGTTAAAAAAAGGGCAGGTTCAGACGGAAGTGATGCTTCTGAAGTGACTGATCGACGGTACTGAGAAGATGCAATAATTACACTTACACACAAAATTAATTAAGCCACACATAATTAAGGAAATAAAATATTTTTGAACATGGTAAAATATTTTAAAAACACGGCAAAATATCTAATATACAAATTTAGCACAATGCTAATCATTTTTCGTGTAGACAAAATCTTTCTTCCAAAAGTGGTTTTGTAAAAATATCAGCAAGTTGAGAATTAGTACTAATAAATTCTAAAACAATATCACCTTTTGCAACATGATCACCGATAAAATGATGTTTAATTTCTATATGCTTTGCTCTAGAATGATGCACATAATTTTTTGATAAACAAATAGCACTCGTAATATCACAGAATATAGGAGTAGATGTAAGAGATAAATCATAATGGAGAAGTTGATACATGATCCATAGAACTTGACGCAACAGCTTCCGACGGCTAGGTATTCTGCCTCAGTTATGGATTGTGCAACACAATTTTGTTTCTTGCTATGCCAAGATACTAACCATTTCCTAGCAATTGACAGGTCCCACTAATGCTCTTTCTATCAATCTTTTCACCTACAAAGTCTGCATCTGAAAAGCCTATTAGAGAAAAATTGTTAGAACGATCATACCATAATCCTAGATTAGAGGTACCAATTAAGTATCTAATAATCCATTTAACAGCAGAAAGATCAGATTCCTTAAGAGTCGACTGAAATCTTGCACATTTGCATACACTAAACATAAAATCCGGTCGATTAGCAGTTAGATATAATAGAGATCCAATCATTCCTCTATACATGGTTTCATCAACCTTTTTTCCATTGCTGTCTTCATCGAGCATTGTAGTTGGACTCATTAGAGTGCCAATTGACTTAGCATTTTCCATGACAAACTTTTTGATAAGCTCCTTGGTGTACTTGGTTTGGCTAATGAAAATTCCCTTAGGAGACTGCTTGATTTGAAGTCCAAGAAAGAAAGTTAGTTCTCTCATCATGCTCATCTCAAATTCCCTTTTCATGGAAAGAGAAAATTCTTCACAAATAACAGAGTTAGGGCTACCAAAAATAATATCATCTACATAGATTTGAGAAATAAGATTACCTGAATTGGAGTGCTTATAAAAAGTGTTGTATCGACATGACCTCTTTTGAACCCTTTATTTAGAAGGAAAGAGCTTAACCTTTCATACTATGCACGAGGGGCTTGTTTGAGACTGTACAGGGCTTTATAAACTTGTATACATGATTAGGAAAGGTGACGTTTAAAAATTCGGGTGTTTTATTCACATATACTTCTTCAAAAATGTAGCCATTTAGGAACGTACTTTTAACATCCATTTGAAATAGCTCGAATCCTTTGTGAGCAGGAAAGCAAGTAATATTCGTATGGATTCAATTCTTGATACAGGCGCAAAGGTTTAATCGTAGTCGATTCCTTCCTGTTGAGAGTAACCTTGAGCGACCAGTCTTGCTTTATCTCGAACCAATTGACCTGATTCATTCAATTTGTTTCTGAAAACCCACTTAGTTCCAATGATAGAGAAGTTTGGAGGTCTTGGAACTAATTCCCATACTTTATTTCTTTCAAATTGATCTAGTTCCTCTTTCATAGCACCTATCCAGTGAGTATCTTTGAGAGCTTCATCCACTTTCTTTGGCTCAAGTTGAGAAATAAGAGATACATGTGATTTTTTCTTTTGTGACCTTATTGTAGTTATTTCTTCCTGTGGATCTCCTATAATGAATTTGTGAGGATATCCCAGTTCACTTTTTCATCCATTTGGAGTATTTGAGGGAGGTTCTCTTTCATCAGTAGTCGATTGATCTGCTTGAGGTAGTTCGAGATCTTCTCTAGGTACTTCAGCTGGTTGAGTCTGTTGAACAACTGACTCATTTTGATGGTCTTTTCCTACAATAACAGATTTAGGGGCACAGGAAATTTCCTCATCTTCAGGAATTTTTTCATTCCTTGGGCGAGGGTTAGTATCAACAAAAACAACATTAATAGATTCTTCAATGCACAAAGTTCTTTTATTGTAGACTCTATATGCTCTACTTGAAGGAGAGTAACCAAGAAATATACCTTCATCACTCTAGGGATCAAACTTACCCAAATTGTCCTTCCCATTGTTGTGGATAAAACATTTGCATCCAAAAGGGTGAAAATAGCTGATATTAGGTTTCTTACAATTCCACACCTCATAAGGAGTCTTTTTGAGAATTGGTAGAATCAGACACCTGTTGATGATGTGGCATGCTGTACTCACAACTTCTGCCCAGAAATGATGAGGTAGAGAATTTTCCACAATCATGGTTCATGCCATGTCCTGTAAAGTTCTATTTTTACGCTCTACTACTCCATTTTGCTGCGGTGATCTTGGTGAAGATAAGGTGTGAGAGATTCCTTGATCGTTGCAATTTTTTTCAAAAACTCTGCTTTCAAACTCTCCTCCATGATCACTCCTGATAGTAGAGATGTAGTATCCCTTTTCTCGTTGAAACTTCTTACAGAAAACTTCAAAATTCTTTAGAGCATTGATGCGAGGCTAGAATTCATGGTTTAACACGTTATATGCCTTACATTTTATATGCGTTAATGATAAAAATACACTTTGTATGTGCATAATGGAGTTTATTTCATGTGTAGGTGCATAGAGATGGAAACCGAGCTAAATGGATGCAAATACATCAAAATACGCTTAAGAGTCGAAAAGGAAACACCCGGGCGTTTGTCCCCTAAAGCCAGGATGTCCCTGGTGTTAGTGGGGTGTTTGGCCCCTAAATCCAGGCTGACCCTAGCGTTAGGGGAGCGTTTGGGCCCTAACGCCAGGCCTGCCCTGGCTTTAAGGGGGCGTTTGAGCCCAAACGCCTGGGTCCCGAGGTCCGGTCAATTCCGAGTTTTGAAGAGTTTAAGTGTTTCCCGGTTGGAATAGAAGTCTCCTACACGTTTAGGGTTTGTCCTAAACATATAAATAGACCCCAAAACACAACTTGAAAGGGGGGATTCGAAGAGGGAGGAAGCCATTGAAGAGAAGTCGAACATCGATTTGTACAACTTTTATTCATTACTTTGTAGTTTAATTATGCAAGTTATTTTGGATTTGATTCTTATGAACATGTTTAGCTAATTTATTTAATCTAGGGTTTTGGTGGAACCCGTTGAGGGATGAACTTATTGTGTTATTAATATAGTTCTGAATTGTTGATTAATCTCTATTTGTTCAACTACGTTCTTGTTGTAGTTAATAGAATGTCCATCGATTAGCTGTTCCTATTTATTATGTATCTACTTGAGAGAGAGTGCATATTTAGGTAGT
>ML344755.1:0-74366 GCA_005239505.1 Nicotiana paniculata | reverse complement strand
TATATATATATATCAAAATCCTATAAAATTAATATAAAATCAAATAGATATGTATAGAATATTGGAGTAGCTTGAACAATCGACGGGTCAAAAATTATGTGCTTACAGAGACTGGTAGGAAGAACCTGGATCTGCACACGAAAAATATGTGCAGGAAAAGGCGTGAGTATACCACAGTGGTACCCAGTGAGTGCCAAGCCTAACCTCGGTCGAGTAGTGACGAGGTCAGGTCAGGGCCTTACTGGTATAAAAATAATAAAGCAAGGCAGAATGAAATATCGCAGTAAAAAGAAGACTGAAATTTAACAAGAATGAAAATATAGAAGGTAACATCTCAGTACACAGAAATAATAACATGGGGATCTCCCGAGATACCGTCTCGTAGTCCTAAACGTAATTGTGCAGGGGGATCTCCCGGAACACCGTTCCGTAGTCCCAAAGTAAATATGCAAGACAAGGGATCTCTCGGAATACCATTCTGTAGCCCCAAAGTAAATATGCAGGGGGATCTCCCGGAATACCGTTCCGTAGTCAAAACTAAATACACAAAACAGTGGGATCTCCCAGAATACCGTTCCGTAGTCAAAGGAAATACACAAAACAGTGGAATCTCCCGAATTACCGATTTGTAGTCCCAAAGTAATACATAGCTCAATAATAGAATCCAACAGCTACAACAAGAAATCCTACAATTTAGACTAAGTACAAGATAAGGAAAGCAGGAAAATTCACTAAACATGTTACACGGAGTTCAGATAAACAATTAAGGCAAGTAGGCATGCAATTCTAATCTAACATGATACTACCCATGCATATATGATTCAAATAAGAAAGAAACAAGTTATTACTTAGAAGAAATCGGATTTTTACAACAATTAGCCCGTTTACGTACTCGTCACCTCACGTACACGGTGCTCACATATCAAAACAGTACAAAATCCTAAGGGGAGACCCCCCCCCTCCCCCCCAAGGTTAGGCAACCCACTTACCTCAAACCGAGCTCAATCAATCCGTAACAATGTTCTTTCTAAGAAAATCCGACTCTGAATGAACCAAATCTATCCAAAATCAATTACATAACATAAATATAACTACAAGGAACTAATTTGGCTACCGAAATCAAAGCTAAAATAAGAAATTAGAAAATCGCTCTAAAAAGCCTCCCCGGGCCCACGTCTCAGAATCGAGTAAAAGTCACCAAATATGAACACACATTCACTCACAAGTTCACTCATACAAAAATTATCCAAATCCTATGTCTAAATCTCAATCAAAACTCGAAAAATCGATTGAGGAACCTTTCCCCCATTTTCCCAACTTTCACACCAATTTCCTTAATTTAATGAAGATAACAACTATAGATTAATGAAATACAACCAAAAACGAGTTAGAAATTGTTACCCCAAAGATTCCTCTGAATATCCCTCAAAAAATCGCCTAATTCCGAGATCTCAAGTACAAAAATGAAGAATGAAATCAAACTCTCGCACTTAGCCGTTTTTCTGCTAGTCAAACCACTTCCGCGGGCTTTCGACCGCATCTGCTTGTCCAAAAACTTTTTTTGTATTTTAGGAGATCATATTAAAGTAAAAGTGAAGATAAGTAACTTAAAATCCTTGTAGAATTAAAATAATATCATTACAAAAATGCAAAAACCTTAAACCAAGTAATAATAAAAATGTACGATGAGATGGGTATTATAAAGATGAGCCTATTTTGTTTTCAATTTTTGAATACTCAAAACAACAACAAAAAAAAAAATTTACTTATATATATATATATATATAATTAATATAAACTCAAATAGATATGTATAAAATATTGGAGTAGCTTGAACAATCACCAGGTCAAAAATTACGTGCTTACAGCTGTCCCTTTTTGCTTGGAAACTCGAAGAGTTTTTGAGCAAAGAATTAAGTAAGCAACGTAATTGATTCTGACCAAACACTTATTTGAAATAAAGATTGATAAAATATCGTGACCGAGCCCTGGTATCTGAGCTGCCTACATATTTGGCTATAAAGGAATGAGGCCATGTGTAGTTCAAAAGTGAGAAAAGTGATGGAGTATACCGAGGTGGAGAGCCGATTGAGGTGTCATCGAGGTTCCGGTCCGCGGTTCCTGCCATTACATCAAAAATAAAAGGAAAAATTACAACAAAAATAAAAGAAAAATACAAGATCCTATCTACTTCTTGTCTCGAATCTTCCTTAATCCTTCAACATGAAACTGAAAATTCACCCTATTCTTCAGGTGGGCATCCTGCTAACTTGAATTTGAAGAAAACTGGAAGTTGACCCTATTCTTCAGGCGGGCAACCTGTTGCTTGCACTTGAAATAAACTTGAACTTGCGGTAGACTTGAGCTTGTAAGCCTTGTTCTTCAGGAAGCGCGTGCTACTTCTAATTTGACTTGAAAAACTAGAGGTTAACCCTATTCTTCATAAGGGATCATGTTGCCTCTGAAATAAACTTTAAAACTGAAAATTGACCATATTCTTCAGGCGGGCTCCTGATGCTTCTCTAACTTGAACTTGAAAATTGAAAGTTGACCCTATTTTTCAGGCGGGCTCTTGATGCTTCCTGAACTTGAAAATTGAAAGTTGACCCTGTTCTCCAGGCGGGCTCCTGATGCCTCTCTGACTTGAACTTGAAAACTGAACGTTGACCATGTTCTTCAAGCGGGCTCCTGATGCTTATTGAACTTGAAAATTGAAAGTTGACCCTATCTTCAGGCGGGCTCCTAATGCCTCTTTGACTTGAACTTGTAAACTGAAAGTTGACCATGTTCTTCAGATGGGCTCCTGATGCTTCTCTAACTTGAACTTGAAAACTAAATGTTGACCCTGTTCTTCAGGCGGTCTCCTGAGGCTTCTTGAACTTGAAAATTGAAAGTTGACCTTGTTCTTCAGGCGGGCTCCTGATGCTTCTCTAACTTGAACTTGAAAATTGAACGTTGACCCTATTCTTCAGGCGGACTCCTAATGCTTCCTGAACTTGAAAATTGAAATTTGACTATGTTCTTCAGGCGGACTCCTGGTACTTCTCTGATTTGAACTTAAAACCAATTTCTGAAATATTGACCCTCGTTCTCCAGGTGGTGCCTGCAATCAAAACAACAAAGAACAAAATTTTCTGCCCTAGTTTGCACTAGGGAGATTTTTGAGCTATTAGCAAAATTTTAAATCACCTATGTTATTGATAATGAGAGTAAAACTAAAGACTCGACTAGGATGTGCGTTCCTGTGAGTAAAACCAAGAAAATTTGACTAGCAAATACATCTGCTAAAAATAAAACCTGAATGACCCAAACTAGGAAGTGTGTCTCCCAGGGATGAACTCAAACGACCCAAAATAGGAAGTGTGTCTCCTAAAAGAATAACTTGAAAGACCCAGATTAGAAAGTGCGCCTCCTACGGGTGAAACTTGAATGAACCAAACAAGGAAGTACATTTCCTAGGGATGAAATATCAATTTAGGAAGTGTGTATCCTAAAAGTATATCCTCAAAGACCCAGACTAGGAAGTGCGTCTCCTAGAGGTAAAAATTCAATGACTCAAACTAGGAAGTGCGTCTCGTAGGAATGAACTTAAATGACCCAAACTAGGAAGTGCGTCTCCTAAGGGTAAAAATGCAATTTAGGAAGTGTGTTTCCTAAAACAAAAATATAACTTGAAAGACCCAGACTAGGAAGTGCGTCTCCTAAAAAGTATAACCTGAAAGTCCTAGACTAGGAAGTGCATCTAATAAGGGTGAAACTTCAGTGACTCAAACTAGGAAGTGCGTCTCCTAGGGATGAACTTAAATGACCCAAACTAGGAAGTGCATCTCCTAGGGGTGAAATCTCAATTTAAGAAGTGCATCTCCTAAAAAGTATAACAAGAAAGTCTAAGACTAGGAAATGCGCCTCCTAGATGTGAGACTGAGCTTGAGGAAAACTATAAACTAAGCTTGACTAAAGTAAAAACTGACCCTATTCTCCAGGTGGGACCCCTGAACTCAAGAAAAATTAGAGATTAAAACTTAAGGAAACTAACAATTGACCCCATTCTCCAGGTGGGAGCCTGAACTTAACAAAACTAAAGACTAACAACTGGAGGAAACTATAAACTGACCCCATTCTCCAAGGGGAACCCCTGAACTAAAGGAATATTAAAGATTACCAACTTAAGGAAACTAAAATCTGACCTTATTCTCCAGGCGGGACCCCTCAACTTAAGGAAAACTAAGGACTAACATCTTAAGCAAACTAAAACTGACCATATTCTCCAGGCGGGACCCCTGATCTTAAAGAAAACTAAAGATGAACAACTTAAGAAAACTAAGACATGACCCTATTCTCCAGGCGGGACCCCTGAATTTAAGGAAAACTAAAGATTCTTCCCAACTAGGGGGATGTCTAGGAGGTATGGTTCTTCTCAACTAGGAAAATTCTTGAGAGATGATGATTTTCTCAACTAAGGGGATACCTAGGAGGTAAAAAAATATTCTCAAACAGCCTTTGTGCTGACAAAATTGGGCATGACACCTGAAAGGTTAAAACTTCCAAGCTTTGATTTGGACACAGTCGTCGTCCCTGTTTCAAACAAAGAAAACTTATGAGTTTCAACTGTGGTGGTTGGTTCGTGGCCTTGACTTTGAGGGCGATTTCTCTTGTACTTGCCATGATTAACCTTGGTTTCGACTCAGAATTCCTTGCTTGTTATTGGCTAACCACTTTTCTGTCAAACCTTACCATAGAAAATGCCTCTGATCTATTCGAGCCCTATAAGCTTTTTCTGTTGCATTTTGCTCATGAATTGACATTTATGAACCTTTGCATTTCACATGAATCCCAAAGCACGTCAATTGCTATCAACTCAGTGTGCATACTGTTCTTTTCTAACTTATGCCGCTTTGATGTGCTAGCCGGATTCCGCTCTGTGCAATTGGAAAGCTGGTAGCAAATTTTGAAGTCATTTCTCACTTGTTCTGACCAAATGGACTCAAAAAGAGGACTTGAACAAAGTAAGAGGAACAGAGTAAGGGACAATGGAAAGAGATGATATCTAACAAGAAAATTACAAAGTAGAAACTTATCAGATGTGGATTCCAACTCTAGTGATCATGATATGCATTTTTGGATTAAGTGGGTTGATCTGTCCAGCAAATCTAATATTCAACTCTTGTTATACCGCAAAGTCGTGAAACCAATGCTCCGATAATCCTATTTGATTCATGATCATTATTCGACTTGTAGTGCCCGAAGGATTTTCACCATCAAGCCTCTCTCATTTTGCTCTTTCTCTCAACTCATCGTCGCCTTATGGTGCCCGTGAGAGTTTTCACCAATAAGACTTTCTCATTTTGTTCTTTTCTTCCTATTTCCTCTGATTTTGCGGATGACAAGGCATTAACCATGGTAAAAATATCATGTGCTCCTGGCATGACTAACTCGGCACTCTCAAAGATTATCTGGAAGGTCTTTTTTGGACTGTAATGTGGCTTTTGGACAGGGTTAGAAAGAAGGGTTATCATAAAGGCTCAAAATAACTAAGACAACAGGGTTAATTTATTTACAATTTTTGTAAACCATTTTAAAAACTTTTCCCCAATTTATAAAACAAGAGAATTTGATTTCCTTTTTTTTAGATGGAATTTCTAAGAAAAACTGCCCTACTCTTGATTTCGTGGGATTATGAGATATTTTATTTGGTGTGACCGAACCGTAAGGCTGCCTACGTATCCTGTGGTGACAAGAATCAGGTCGAACGTAGTTCAAAACTAAAATTGATTTCTTCTTTTTTTTTTCTTTTTTCCTTTTTTTTTCTTTTTTTCTATTTTTTTTCTTTGTCTTTTTTACTTTTGAAATGAACTTCCTACAACAAACCTTATGGGGGAATTTTTTTTTAATGACTTTTATTTAGTGCCTTGTCAAGTACAGAAGTCTTGTTGGGTGATTTCTCCTTCACAATGGATGTGCTGCGTCAATTTGGAACAAACTCTCTTGGCTTTATCTTGTAACTTGAGATGCACTTGAACTCAAAGTTTCTTGCTTCAAATTGTCTGTGACGCACTCTCTTGTAACAAGTTCTTATCGTCATCTTGACTTCCCAAACTATGTGCCCTAGTTTCACACAATTCGGGCTTTAAGGATCTCAAAATGTTCAAATCTTTACTTGTTTCCCTCAAATGTCTCTGTCATCTTCAAACCTTGTTTCATTACTTCATGATTAGACTAACTTTCAAGATCAAGCTGAGAATTGTGCATGCATGTCATGTCACTAGAGTTAATAATGAAAAGAACTACAAAAGGAAAAGAGAACTAAACAAAGATGTACTAGAAATAACAGAAAATAGGGTATTATATTAAACCGATGGTGAAAGGGTTTGAACAACAAAACGAGCAACACAAAACTTGGGTACAACCCTGGAACAACCTAAATAACACTAAACGGGGTAAAAATACTAGTCAAACTAGGCAAAGTGAAAGGATAGAAGGATTTGAGTCACAAGACAATATTCGGATTACAACCCTGAAATAACCTGGACAACAGAAATGACGACAAAATAAACCACCAGGACTCCTTCATGGCTAACCAAGTAAGGAGTGTCTTTCCAATTACTAAGCTCGGCATCTTAGCCACTGAGTCGCACATCGACATTACTAGGACCTTCACAAGTCTCCATCATATTGACCTCAACATATTGCTTTGGGTCCCCTTTGCCAACTCGTTCTTAAGATCAGCTTCTGGAACCGAGACTGATAGCGCTGGAAACTTTGCGGAAATTGGTCCTCCAAGGAGCTCAGAAGAGTTCTCATATTCCTTTTCAACACAAATCATGCCCACCATATACGTCTCATTAGGAACAGACAATGCACTTTGGCTAGTATTCGATGCATCTGGATTTTGCACAGTAATGTCACTTGAATCAATAAGCTTCTGAACTGCTCTTTTCAGATACCAACATTTTTCTATACTATGCCCCGGGGTATTAGAGCAATATGCGCATCTTTGAGAAAAATCAAAATTCTTTAGAAGGGAGTTCGGCATTTTTATCTGAATCGGCTTCAACATGTCCAGTTGCCTCAACCTTTAGAACAAACTAGCATATGATTCTCCAATAGGATTGAAAGACTTTTCTTTTTATTGCTGCCTTTTCAGTTTGTAATCCGGCATCGGTTAGAACCTCTTGCGTACATGTGATTGGAATGCTTGAGGAGACGGGTAAGACATTTGTGGAGGTGGTGCAGGCCATTGCGGGTCCTGTGGACGTAGAGCATATGGTGTTGCATTATGGATAGAGTACCGGGAAGGTAAGGTATGACTTTGGGAATTTTGTGGAGAGAAATAGCATTGAGAAGGATTATCTGGAGTACGGGGATATTCATGTGGTCGATGTTGAGGCTGAAAGCATTGAGCAGGAACGCTCACTAAATCTTGTCATTGGCGAGGCTCAACAACATCAGGAGGGATATTTTTGAGAAAGGTAGTTGGAGAATGAACGATGGAGCTACTAGGGAGGTTTGGAAAGTTGTGATAAGCGGGAAAATCTGAAGAGTATGGTGGATCCTCTGCCACTATGATCGGAGCTTTGGTAAGGGTAGCATCTAGGAAGCTAGGTGGTGGCTGGGGTGGTGCCTTCCCATCCATCCAAGCCTGATACATGTTCGCCATGTGTTGTCTTAACATCCTTAACTCTTTAACCAACCCAGTTTCCTGTTCAACCAATTGCTTCCGGGTACCAGTATCAACCAACTCAATTCTATTGACATCTGTCATTGCCTTTCGACTTTATGTTGTAGGAAAGAGTTACCAGTTTAAGAACCACAAACCAACCACCCTTCTGCTATAATGAAGATAACATAGAGGAACAAAATGAAATCATCACATTAGCGTTAGGGCATTTAACAACAAATAGTATCATATCATATGCAATACACCTAGTCACAATTATCGGTTCTAAAATGACTTCGAGGGTACAAAGGTCATCTGGGCATCATACCAATTTTACTCTCCTGGCCTCTTCTTTTCTTTTCTTTTTTCCTTTCTAAAACTCCTTAGTTTTTCATTTTCTTTCTGATTATCGCTCTTTTCTTGCATCCCGCAATTTCCTCTCATTTTTTGCATCCCACAACTTCATCTCTCTCTTCTTCTTTTTTCCTTAATTTTAAAAATGATTTGATCAAACCCTATGTAGGTTTTCACATGAATCAGACCAAGCGTAGTTCTGTAAAAGAGATGGATAAAATAAACTAAAATACAAGAATCTTTTAGGATATTTCATTTATAATTTTTTTGGTTTTTCAAATACAAAAAAGAAAGTATGATAACGAGAGACTTGAAAAACTAAACTATACTATGGAAAACTATGACACCAACTAAAAGACTGAATACTACTAGACAAGACTAGAAAGTAAAAAACAACATAAAATAGACTCAAAAATAAAAATTCTCCTCAAACAACTCCGGAAGGCAACAGTCCTGGCTGGGATGGTCCTGGGACGTCTATCACGCTCAAGATCTGGTGAAATGATTCATACCTGAATGAGAAAAATAAGACCAAATAGATTTAGGGACTTGAGACACTATGCGACGCCACAACACCTCCTATTGGGCACATGCAAGACATGATTGCACTATTTTTTCAAAATGGTCTACGTGGCCAAGGTGGATATTAGTGCAAACTCAACAAAAGTGACCTCTAAGACTCGAAAATATCTCACTGAGGCTTAGATGGCTTCAAACTCCCAATAATCATAGCCCTAGAAATTACTTTGCAAAAATGATCCATTTTGCAAAAATGGTTGATATGGCCAAATGCGGCTAGAGATGCAAATTCAACCAGGACGGACAGTAAAGTAATATGACACCTAGTTGTGGACTCAAGATCCTAATACATGTTCATTGAATTATTTTTTCAAAAATGGCCCCATTTTTCAAGAACAGCCGATGTGGCCCAAAAATGACTAGACATGCAAATTCAACAGGGACGGACCTTAAAGTTAGGAGAAAGCTGATTGTGGATTTAAGACTCTCTGGACACGGTTCAACAAACCACTTTTTGAAATAGCCCCTGCTTTGCGAAACGGCCGATGTGGCCAAAAGTGGCTAGACATACAAGATTTGTTTACGACCCCGAAGCTAGGAACCTAAAACTCACTAGGAAGATCGGACCCTATGTGGGCTGCCTACATATCCCGCCCCGAAAGACGAGAATCAGGTATGCATAGTTCGGGAAGATTGGATACGGAAGAAAATTAAAAAAAACAACTGATTTGGAGAAAACATATTTTTGTCTTTTTTTGTTGGAAAATGATGGGAAAGTGCAAAATCTTTTTGGATTTTCTTTTTTTTTTTTTTTGATTTTTTAGGAAAACTGTTAAAGAAAAATATGAGTGGGCGCTACTTGCTTCATTTTGTACTTCACCCTCATTTCTCCCCATTGGTCTGCCAAATGATTTATTCACCCTAAAAGAGTGCAACATGTAGCATATAGGGATGATTAAATATCTTTTTGGGTCATGGGCCTGTTTTGACATAATTTGGATAGGTCTCCTACCAAGGGACATGGTCCCTGGTACCGAGCCATGCTAGGTCTAAATGACATGATACAAATAAGCATGACCTAAAGGCTGGCCAAAATTTAGGGTTCACTAGGCAAGGCAATTCGGGGCGGCACATGGTCGATGGCGGCTGCTCTAGCTGTCCTCCCACTCCATGCTCCCACGCCACCCCCCTAAAGACACGTGTGACTCACAAAAAGGCCGTGTACGCTCAAACGTACTCCGGAAGACTTGTTGCAGAAAGATGACCCATGATTATGCAAATGATGACAGTTTATAAAGCAGTAACACATAAGTAAAAGCGATAAACAAATAACCAACAAAATAGAAAATAAGACAAACAAACCAAATAAACAAAGCAAATAAATAAAACAAACACCATCAACCAAAAATCCAACAAGATCAAGTATCAGCTCGAACCTGCAACTCTTCAGCAGAGTCGCCAGAGTTGTCACACCCCTTTTTTTTCACCTTACTAACCCTCTAAAATAAATAAAAAATATTTGTAAAGCTCGAAAGGGGTTTTCAAATTGAAAGTGACAAAAAAATTGTTTAAAAGGGATCAACTCAGAGTCGCCACCTGAAATTTGGTTTCAGTGTGCCAGGTCACTGTCTTTTTTAAAATAACAATTTCCTTTCAAAACACATTTGACTCTTAAACCAGTTTGCACCAGATATTCAAGGCAAGGGGATACATTTGACCGGGGAGAAGGTGTTAGGCATTCCCTGAGTCCCGCGAAAATCACGATTGTGTATATGATCCAGTTGGCATTTTAAAATATTCAAATTGAGGTTAAAACACAGAAACAGGAAAGTAAACACAAGAGGATCGAGGTCGTCCCCACCTAATAGAAGAAAATAGAAAAAGAAAATTAAAGTAAAATCCTAAATACTAATATATACTCTATTTTTCCACGAAGTTTGTCACGGTCTCCAAATACATGATACTACGGGGCATACCCCGGATAAACATATATACAAAGTTTACGGGGCATTCCCCTGAATATGAACTAAAGGAAACGACCTCTCACCTTAAAATAAACTAAAAAACGAACGTCCTAAAGATGTGCCTACCCAAATGTGGCCGTCCTAAGCATGTTCCTAGCGACCGAAGTAAGAAAAATAAATAATAAAACTAAAATATAACGTTAGTACATTCCTTTATCTTTGTCCAGACCAACCATTTAATTCATTCATTAGCCTAACTTTCCTGATACACATATCACAGAGCTTTATTTTTCCCACATAGCCTACCATCGTTCCAATTTTATATGTCAAACCTAACAAGTAATGGCAGTAAAAATTGATTGGCATCCATCCACTAACTTGCAAACAAACCAGATACTCAAATCCCAGCAATATCAGACAAGAAAAATAAAACGATGGCATGCAAACAAGCAGTAAAATAGAGTGCGAGAGAGAGTAAAGGATGGACCTCGGTAATAAACTCCTTATAATTAACCTCTGATCGAACGCACAGACAAAAGGAATGCCAATGACGAAAATTCAAACTCGAACATACACAAGCAGCGACAAAATGAATGAACTACCAGAGATACAGCGAAACCTGGACAGAAAACTTTGAACTTGAACCTCCAGCGATGATCGCCACTTCAATAGGACTCCATGGAACCAAGATATTTCCAGCAGAATTGGAATGGATAAAACAGAACTGGAAATATCCTTGCTCTATCCCCAAATTGTCTGTGTGTATTAAAGAAGAGGGAAATTAGTTTCCTCCTTATTTCACTATTGTTCCGTCCTCTCTTCACCTCTCTACTTTTCATTTGTTTTTATTTTCTTTTCAGGTGAGGTCCGCAGCGATGGAAGGTGGCTGTTTGTTGTAAGGACGATAGGGGTTGTGACTGACTTCTGTAAATGAGGTGGGGTTGGGTGGTGGCTGGTTTTTGGAGTGAGGGAGATGGGTCGTTGGCCGCCGGTGATGAAGTCCATCGGCAGCGGTGGCTGGAAGTCGCCTGAGGATCGAGAGAGAAGGGCAGGCGGCTCAGCTTCTTCTTCTTAGAGATTAGGGTGGTGCCATATTGGAGGAATTCCAGCTGGTTAGCCAGATTCCGGCGGGGGAGATAGGGGTGCGGCGGCGGACCTTATTCTTCTTCTTAGGGTTCCTCTCTCTTTTTCTATCTAGGTCCCTCCTCTTTTGTTTTGTGTTATATTAGGTACTTGTATGGGAATAAGGATTAATTGTAGGATAAGGGAAGTTGGGCCCAGGTTATGCCAAATTGGGTCCTAAAATATGGCTCCAGGACTCTAAAACTTGTTGTCCAAACCCTTAGCTAAATCCCTTTAATATAAGATAAAAATACTACACAATGCAAAAATCAACTCTAATTAATTTAACTAAACTATATTAATATATGAAACTTTTTTGTAATTAAACTAAAAGTGAATCTCCCGAATTACCGATTCATAGTACCAAAGTAAATACACAGCTCAACAATAGCATCCAACAGCTACAACACAAAATCCTACAATTTAGACTAAGTACAAGACAAGGAAAGCAGGAAAATTCACTAAACATACTGCACGGAGTTCAGATAAACAATTAAGGCAAGTAGGCATGCAATCCTAATCTAACAGGATACTACACATGCGAATATGACTCAAATAAGAAGGAAACAAGTTATTACTTAGAAGAAATCGGGTTTTTACAACAATTAGCCCGTGTACGTACTCGTCTCACATATCAAAACAGTACAAAATCCTAAGGGGAGTTTCCCCACACAAGGTTAGGCAATCCATTTACCTCGAATCAAGCTCAATCAATCCGTAATAATGCTCTTTCCACGAAAATCCGACTCTGAATGGCCCAAATCTAGCCAAAATCAATTACATAACATAAATATAGCTACAAGGAACTAATTTAGCTACTGAAATCAAAGCTAAAACAAGAAATTAGAAAATTGCCCTATAAAGCCTCCCCGGGCTCACGTCTCGGAATCGAGTAAAAGTCACCAAATATGAACACCCATTCACTCACGATTTCACTCATACAAAAATTATCCAAATTCGATGTCTAAATCCCAATCAAAACTCGAAAGTTCGGTTGAGGAACCTTTCCCCCATTTTTCCAACTTTCTCACCCAATTTCCTTAATTAATGAAGAAAATAACTATAGATTAATGAAATACAACCAAAAATGAGTTAGGAATCGTTATACCAAAGCTTCCAAAAATCGCCTAATTCTGAGCTCTCAAGTCCAAAAATGAAGAATGAAATCAAACCCTCGCACTTAGCCCTTTTTCTACTAGTCAAACCGCTTCTTCGGGCCTTCGAGCGCATCTGCGGCCCCGTACCTGCGAAATTTCCATTGCAGGTGCGGTCCTCACTTAAAACTTAGATCTCGCTAATGCGATCCAAAGGTCGCACCTGCGTGTGCGCACCTGTGAATCTATGTCCGCTTCTACGGTTCACCACCGTTCCTACGATCTCTCCAGCGCATCTGCGGTCATCGCAGATGCGGAACTCACCTCGAACCTGCGACCCCAGAACATCCCTTCCAAAACCTCTTATGTGCTTAACCATCCGCAAGTGCGGCCCCACACCTGCGGTTCCCCCACCGCAGGTGCGAAACACCAGAAACCAGCAAACTTCAGAAATTTCGTAAGTCTAATATTCCTCCGTTAAGCATCTGAAACACACCCGAGGCCCCCCGGGACCTCTACCGAACATGAAAACCAATCCTAAAACACCACACGAACTTAGTCGATCCCTCAAACCACATCAAACAACGCTAAAAATCACGAATCATCCTCCGAATCAAACTTAAAGAACTTGAAACATCCAAATTCAACAACCGATGCCGAAACCTATCAAACCACGTCCGATTGACCCCAAATTTTGCACACAGTTCATATTCAACCCAATGGACCTACTCCAACTTTCGAAATCGAAATCCGACCTTGATATAAAAAATACCACCGGTCAAAATCTCCAAAACTTTGACTTTCGTCATTTCAAGCCTAAATGAGCTACAGACCTCCAAAACACCATCCGGACACGCACCTAAGTCCAAAATCACCTAACGGAGCTAATAAAACCAACAGAACTCCATTCTGTAGTCGTCTTCACACAGTTCCGACTACAATACAAATCATAAGGCTTAAGCTCCCGTTTAGGGACTAAGTGTCCCAAAACACTCCAAAACCAAAACGAAATCTCCCGGCAAGTCACAATAGCAGAAATAGATACGGGGAAAGTAGTTAATAGGGGATCAAGGCTATAACTCTCTAGACGATCGGCCGAGTCGTCACATCAGCAATTCAACATGGAATGGAAATGATTTGAACCTCAACCGAAACTCATCCGAGCCACTCGGGACCCTATCCAAATATACCAACAAGTCCAATAACATAACACATACCTACTCAAGGTCTCAAATTACTAATAACAACATCGAAACGACAAATCGCACCCCAAATCGAACTTATTGAACTTTTCAACTTGCATAATTCGTGCCGAAACATAGCAAATCAATCCGGAATGAACTCAAATTTTGCACACAAGTCCTAAATGACATAACAAAGCTATATTAATTCCCGAAACCACAAACTGGATCCGATATCAAAAAGTCCACTCGCGGTCAAGCTTTCTAAAAATTCAACTTCCGCCATTTCAAGCCAAATTCAACTACGGACCTCCAAATTATAATCTGGACACGCTCCTAAGTCCAAAATCACCCAACGAAGCTAACGGAACCATCAAACTCCAATCCGAGGTCAAATACTAAAAAGTCAAACATGGTCAACTCTTCCAATTTAAAGTTTTCTAGTTGAGAATCATTCTTCCAAATCAATTTCGATTAACCTGAAAATCAAAACCGACAATTCACACAAGTCATAATACATCATACGGAGCTACTCATGTCCTCAAACCACCGAGAAAATTACAAATGCTCAAAATGACCAATTGGGTCGTTACATCCTCCCCCACTTAAACATACGTTCATCCTTGAACGTGCCCATAGTTGTTCCAAAGCCGCCAAGTAACCACATACCCCGGGGTGATTCCATGTCACCCTACTCCATATAGGCCCGACCACACAACATAACTGAAGACCATTAATTCAACCTTAGCCCATAAACCTTGGAATCCAATTTTTCCAACATCTGGAATTTCCTACAAGATCTGAATCTCGTATCTATATACTGTATAAGTCTAAACAGACTGTACCAAGCCGTATCCATAACCCAAGATGCAATCTCTTGATATACCACATAACTCAAATACTCATAGCAACGATTTCTAATCACATTAGCTGCTCAAAATAACCCAACACCGGTAATAAACCTCATATCAAACTAAACCTCGTTCAAAAATCTTCGTACTCTGCCGATGATGAAAGTAACACGTAGAAACTCATAACCACTCACCAGATCCATAAATCATGGAACTCTCCCTCCTTCGAATAGAACTATAGCCAAATCTCGAAATCTGCTACCGATATTATCCTTCCAAATATACCGAAATCATATTTGATAACACCCATTCTAGGCCCGACGACTTCCTCTTATCAGATATAAGCTGCTTTGCTGACATGCCACACCAATGCTACACAGAGCCACAAAACATGCAATCCGTACACCAATACGTAATAATTCAAATGTACTCAATCATGAGAAATGACTCGAACGAGAGAACCGTCCCGCAAGCTCAATAAGTATTGCCACAACGAAATGCTATAAATCCATCACACACTGTAGAACCATAACACACAAATCTAACCCAAAGGATCATACCTCAACATAACTTCGCTGCAATGCATGACCCCATCAAAACACTGGCCCATATGAAATACCTCAAGCCACCCTGCTCAAAATCAATAGCCATGCGCAATCCGACATCAAGTACCTAAAGTGCATTACTATAACCACAGAGATCTAATAACACAATGACTCAATCCAGAAAGAACATAACTAATGCGCAATCAATCATTCGGCACCCTAATACCCATCTCGCTCAAATTTTACCATAAGGACTAAATAGAACCGCACCATGTGTGCATATAACTAATGAATCACAACCCCCCCCCCCATAGCATAGAGGAGTAACACATACATCATATCATAACATGAATAAGCTCAACTCTAACCGAATGACACATCCCTCAGCAGTAGCAGTATGGAGCCAACCAATCCAACCCGGTGTAGAATAAACATCCTAATTGATCATCCAAAAATAGATAAATAACCACCCAAATGTCCACAATGACCTAACCATAACACATACCATCCTATTACTAGCTTTGGCTACATTTCCTCAGTTCACAACGATGAAACAATTTGCTCATGAGATCTCTAAGTCCCTAGATCCATAGAACACACGAACCACCATATCTGATCCCACTCCACCGCCTGAATGACTAGCGCACCTCTCATACGCGATCATCTCACGAGGAATACTTATATATTCTTCTGTGTCGCATAGAAAATTCTGAATATCAGCAATCGATCAACCAGGCGAGCACCGCAATACCAATGAAGCATCTGTAAGTCAAAACACAGTACACCTTCTGAAATGCGCAGCTTTCTAAAGAAATACCAAGCAGTTCTAACATTCTTCTAAACATCGGAAACCATCCATGCTGACTAACAATTCATGACCTTCCCTTCAAAACTGAACTGTGACCTTGCACATGCAAATATACATCCTGCACGACACACCGCATCTACCATGCCATCATATGAAAAGTACGAGAACCTCATAATTCACTCCGACTCGCAAGCAACTACGTACTCAATTATCCAGGAACCTTTCATTTCATTTCATCCAGGAGAAAATCACAATACGCCACATGTTTCGCACACCATGTAGGAAATATACACCTCGAACCGTGGTAGAAACCATTGAGAACTCTTTGGAATCCATTTGTACATAACTAAGCTATCAGAACCGAATCACTCTAACTTAACCAAGCCACGTAGGTCACCAAAACCCAATAGCATTACCACGAAACACCTATAGCGACTCGCCACATCATAAGTACCCAAAGAATCGATTATATCCATTACTGTGCTGATCCAACCTACTATCAAGCAGCCCTATTTTCGCGAGTTCCTTCCGAATTACCTTCAAATTGATACTCCGCCTTGCCATAATACCACGATCCTCAACCAAAACTCACACAAGACCCTAGCATAAAACCACGCCGCCCTAAGGCTCATAAGTTGTTGTATCTCCTCTTAAGCACCCCTAGTCACCACAACCGATACACCCACTCTGAAGAGACCTTATGCGAACCTAAAACTGCTTTCTTTCACCTCCTTGATACTGAAGTGTATAATACACAATGATATAGAAATACCGCAAGTCTCGACACCATCCAATGTAAATCCAGTTTCTAGCCATATTCAAATCCTGAAAATTCCCAATTACTACATATAAATCTTGAACCTATTAGAATCATTCTCGAGAGTCATCTACTCTGCTTAAATCTCAATTGCATCGCTCAAATGGGACGAAGGACCTGTGCCTTATTAGCACGACAACACCCAAAGAAGTAACCCCGTCTTAACGTAACCGAGCAAATTCTTACACCATGCGCACTACATCCGTTACGAATAAAAACTCAAATCATTCCATTATTTCCATATACCCATAAAGTGTAATACAACCTGTATCCAAAATTTTCTTTACTCGAGTCATCCTCGATCTCAACCTCTGCAAGTCATAACTGATTCACCCGTATACCTCAAACTGAAACCAATACAACACATAACCGTGCAATTAACTCGTCGATAGCAGACTCTCCCACTTGACCCAGAGCCATAGATCAAAACACATAATAACTCACAGTGCCCATACTTTATTACTTCCATAATACCGCAGTGAAATTCAACTAAATACTCCATGAGCTCTTGTAACACAAACCATCTAATACCTCAAATCATCTGCAAATCTCTCATTCACCCTAGTAACAGTCAAGCCAACTCACATAAGCGATCCAAACTCAAATTGCAACACATAATTCACTGGTGAAAGAGAACTCTCTACAAAACAACATAGGGATCACACACCCTCAAGACACCCCCGTAGGAGATAACCTAACTGCTTTGCCTCAAACCAACATCTCCTTATATTGTTCCACAGCCGCAACTACTACGCAATCACTTAATCTTCTTGATTCTGAACTCATCAACAAGACATGAGAATCTAATTTATTCCACAATTAACCAATCATGAAAGATCCTTCAACACTCATAACCCGATATTGTACGTCAAATCAAGACAGAAAATCAAGCACCCAATAGTCCTTTTTACACCTCAAACAAACTTTTCTCGTCACATCAAATCCATTTGAACACTTCCTACAGTCACATTATACTCACCATAGCCATCCAACCACTCATCGAGACACGAATTTCACTCACAGAGACTCTACCGGACGTATAAGTCCAAAAGCAAGTGCTCACACAACCCAAATCTCCGTACTCAAGCTACCGTCAAAATCCCGGCCTCAAGTCCTCCAGACTGACCCTTCATCAGCTTACAGAAATCACATCTCGCACCTCATTCATGGAATCACAAGTCGTCAATGCAGAGCTGATACCGAGCCGTCGACTAGTTGATTTCATGTGATATACTTTCTTTTTTAGCTAATGCAATAAAGAATAAAGTAATTTTCTTTTTGCAAACTATTTAATGATAGTTCTCCATTTTACCTTTAATGATATAACTTATTAATATACCTTATCTAAATATTCATACCTTTATAAGCAGAGAGAAAATGAAAAGAAATGTGGAGATCACAACTCATTTAAGAAGATAATTTTGGTATTTCATATATTTGGCATACATGTCAATTTCTTTTCTTTTTTTTTATTTGCACAATTCTGTCTTGGTTTGAAAAATATGTCATCGTGCTAGTAATAAATGTCCATTGATCGTGAAAAGAAACCTTTTTTATAAATAAATCTATAACATTGCAGAAATATTGAACGGCACGAAACGCTTACTAACAAAAGAAAGAAAGAACAAACCCAAATGCATCTCAAATAACACATGGCGCTCTGCATGCAGGATTAGAATATCAATTCGGTCTCTTCCATTGTTCTTGTCCTCTAACCAAAGTTAGGAGAGTATATATTAATCTATCCCACTGAGGAGAAATGGGTGAAAACATGATTTCCGAGAAAGTTGCAACTGCAAGCGACCATGCAGGTGTTGTTTTCTTGTTTATTAGCATATTCTGTGAGGACCCATTATTAATGATCTATTGCTTCTGTGATGGTATTTTCTTTTTAATTCATTCTAAGAAGAATGACATCTATAAACCTAATAACTATGAACTTTGTATTTATATTTAGATGATCTATAGTATACAAATTCGTATGACTTCTTCTTTTAGACCATAAATTTAAAAAAAAATCATAAAATTCATACTCAGTCAAACTCCATTACATGAGTTGGGACGGAGAAGTATATCATTTACTAGTGTCATTTTAGCTCTCAAATGGAACTATTTTAGATATGACATTTTATGTTATTTCTGATGCAGTGAAATGATGGGCAAGTTGGCACTCTGCAGAGGAGTCAGTTTTCGGAGCTTGGAGATTCACTCTTTTGTCTGTGTCAGACAACTTGTTCTTTACCTTTTGTTTCACTTGGAATATTCTCTCTTATCTTATTCCCAACTTCATAATGCATTGAATAAGAAAGTCACGTGATAGATCACAGAGTTTCCTTTTTCTTTTTCTTTGTATAAGAGCTTCTTTTCTATTTTTCGGCATCAATAGTTAAACGAGTGTAATTGTAATATTCGTATCAGACTGTCTTTTGTTGAAGTGATTGGGCTCACTGAGCAGTGAAAACCAAGGTTGCGAGTAGTAGTAACTAATAACCCTGCACGTACTAGCTCTTATGCTACCAAGTACCATTGTACTCTACCAAGGGCACTACCAACTCCCTGTAATACTAGTATTATTTAGTTGACATAAGTAATCTTTTGGACTAATTAAGAAAATAAAGAAAACAAAGGTTGGACACATGTTGTGCCAATGACACCCTCGATGTGCAAAAAATAATAGAGTGTTGGGGCAACCTAACAAGTCTAGAAAAAACAAATATTGCGGTTTAATTTCTGCTGCGCGTCAAAAACACGAAAGACACATAAGCACAACTTCACGTAAATATCCCAGCGTGAAAAAAGAATTATACTTGCTCCTAATTAGGATACCACTTGCTTTTTTGTCCCTTTACAAGATTTGTTTTCCTTTTTTTCCTTTTTGTCATTTTCAGCTGATTGAGCCTTATATATACTGGCTACGTACATATCCATGCGCAAAAAAAGAAAAGTATTGTTCAATTACTCTTGAGAAAAGGAAATATAATGTCAAGTTCAAACAACAGTGATGATCGAAAGGAGGAAGAATGGCTACACGAATCTTGGGTGAATCTTCAACATGAAGAACTGATAGAAATTGAACAAGCTGCAGCTCAGGTAAAAAACGGCGTGAAAGATGAACATAAACTCACACAACTCATTGAAAAGATAATAAACAAATTCCAAGACTATTGTAACAATCGTAGCTGCCTAGCTCAAAAGGACGTGTCACCATTCTTTGCTCCAAAATCGTGCACTCCATTGGAGAACTCACTCCTATGGATCGCTGGCTGCAGACCATCTTCTTTTATACGTCTCATTTACGCTCTCAGAGGTATGGAAATTGAGTCTCAGGGGATCAAAACTGGTGAATTTCACGGGTTAACGACGGAACAAATGACCCAAATCGACAAGCTGCAGAGCAAGACGATTCAAGAAGAGAGGAAGCTTTGTTCAAAATTGGCTAGCTTGCAAGAAGACATAGTGGACCAGCCATTAGCCAGCAAGATGATGAAAGATCATGAGAATGCAGATGAAGATTTGGATAAGCATAACCACAATATGGCAACTGTAATGGAAGAAGCTGATAAGTTGAGGATGACGACGCTGAAGCAAATTGTGAGCATACTTACACCGGCTCAGGCCGTGGAACACTTAGCAGCAGCCAAGAAGATTAGGCTTTGTTTGCAACAATGGGGAAAGAAGAGGGATCAAGAGCATACCAACTTATAACTTGGTCTATTAGGTTTTTTCTTTGCCAACTGATGGAATTAAAAAAAAATGCTTAGGTGTATGGTTGGATGATTCTTGTTTGATAAATTTGTTTTCTAGGAGTTGTAGTTTCTGGTAATTCAGGTTTGATGCTTGAATTTGTTTTGCATCTATAGGAGTCTGCTCTTTGTTTTTTCATGTGTGTTATAAGTCTTTGTGTATTTTAATTAGTTGTGAGGCTATAAAGACTACTACTTTTGTTCATTAAAAATGTCGTCTGAGCGGCTTTGACGTCGTAATTATCAAAGTGTAAGAACAACTGACCATTCACTTTTGCAATGTAATGTATTAAGTGCCGCAAATTGGAAAGAAGAGTTTGATTGAGAATGTGAAATACCACCCTGCCCATGAACTAATGACCCACGAATAAGTTCATCTTCATTTTGTCTTGTTTTTGGCCCATAGGAACACTAGAATGGACTGGTTTTTGTAGGCCTAAATGTGATAAAGAAGACCAAATACCAGGTCCGCTCATGTATAAAATAACCCACGACAATTATGTCTTCTTTTTTGTCCAAAAGCTCATAACTCCATAATAAGCCATTTAGGAAGCTTATATTCGCTTATATAGTTAATTCTCAAATTGAGCATGAAATAATTCAGCAAAGTGTAGACAAGGTTCACAACTAATTTAATTCGGATTCTCTAGTAGATAGTTTTGAGTGCAGATGAGTTTAACATCGATAATGCTCAACAAATCAATAAAGAATTGATGAAATCCTCGAGCAACTTAATTCTACTTTTTACTTAATTAAGAATTTGATGAAATCCCGGACGTGGGATCTGACAAAAATCTACTCGGCCATATATAAATGGGGGTACTCACAGATATGTAACCAACACAACAAGAAAATACTTATTCTGTGGCGGGTTATTTTAATAATTTGTGACGGTTTCCGACCTTCACAAATCGGTTTCGCAATTAGGTGCACAACGTGCTAATGGTAATGATTCTGCTAACAAATTCGCAAGTTGATCTAAAGTAATCGTTGTTGTTCATTGGATTCCGGAGGAACTACTTTGTTAGGATAGGGGAATTGCTGCGATTCTTCCTGAATAGCCTTCTTTTTTTTTTTATTAATTAATTCATTATTATATTATGTCTTTCTTTCGGAGGATAGAAATGAATTGAATAAAGAAAAAATATATAGAACCTTGAGCATTTTATCCTCTCGGCAATGCAATGGTTGAGAGTACAAAAGGGGTATCCGAATAGAAGGATTGCTGGCATACCGAGTAGATGTTTATCTTTTTCACTTCGGCACGCATACCGAAAGGGTACTAATTAAGGCAGCCATTAATGACTAGTTAAAACAACAGAAGTGGTCTGATCCCCTATTTGATCAGACCATTGTGAGAAAGATAAAAAGCAAACGGGCAATCATGCCCCGACATAGTCATTGTATACTCCTGCGGATCGGAAGGCGGCACCTTCCATAACGGAAGTACGTAGAAACCTTGCTCTTTTTACTTTCTCCTTTAATAAGATCGGGATGAGGAGTGACCTTTTTTTTTTCCTGAGAGTCAGACCACGCCTTATGACGAAAGGGGGAGAAAGGATGGGGACTGATTAGACTGTTGTCAACCATCTCTGAAGGTTGCAAAGCCTTTAGAATGCCCCTGAACGAAAGGAAGAAAACATTTATACAAATATTTCCTACCTACAGGGGAAGGGGAGAGGAGAACATAAGTAACCATCAAACTATAGAACCTCACCTCAAACAAAGGCCCTCGGAAGAGCCGGAAGTAGAGAAACCTACAAATAAATAAAAGAAAACTTGTCAAAAGTAGGAGTTTCGGCGATTTTAAAAACACCGCAATTATGAAGCCATGAGCAATATTGAAACGATTTTTCAAACCCCCACGACAATCCCCTCAAATTGAATTTTTAATTTGCGGGGGTTTTCAAAGACATTTAGTGGCGATTTATCACCTCTGCAAGATAATACCAATGTTATAAAAAGAAATTACTTGTGGGGGTTTATAACCCTGATGCGTGGCTAGAATTCATGATTTAACATGTTATATGCCTTACATTTTATGTGCGTTAATGATAAAAATACACTTTGTATGTGCATAATGGAGTTTATTTCATGTGTAGGTGCATTGGAGATGGAAACCGAGCTAAATGGATGCAAATACATCAAGCTTAAGAGTCGAAAAGGAAACAACCGAGCGTTAGCCGGGCGTTTTGCCCCTAAAGCCAGGCTGTCCCTGCGTTAGTGGGGCGTTTGGCCCCTAAAGCAAGGCTGATCTTTGATCACGCTCAACTATGTCTAATAAAAGACTAAACGGGCGTTGCAAATATAATCTGGGGTATTAAGCCCAGAATCAATCCCACAGGGAGTTAACGTATCAAGCAAGCTGTCAGGATACTAAACAGTCACTTGGTGTTGTTTAAACTACTAGAACTGAATGAAAATATTAAAACTAAAGATTAACTACAATAAGGTATAAACAACTGTAATAAAGGTCTAAAGTTATGGTTTCCCCCGTCGGNTGTTGTTCAAACAACTACCTAAATATGCACTCTCTCTCAAGTAGATACATAATAAATAGGAACAACTAATTGATGGACATTCAATTAACTATAATAAGAACGTAGTTGAACAAATAGAGATTAATCAACCAATTAGAACTATATTAATAACACAATAAGTTCATCCCCTAATGGGTTCCACCAAAACCCTAGATTAAAGAAATTAGCTAAACATGTTTATAAGAATCAAATCAAAATAACTTGCATAATTAAACTACAAAGTAATGAATAAAAGTTGTACAAATCGATGTTTGACTTCTATTCAATGGCTTCCTTCTCCTTTGAATCCCCCTTCAAGTTTGTTTTGGGGTCTATTTATATGTTTAGGACAAACCCTAAACATGTAGGAGACTTCTATTCCACCCAGAAAACACTTAAACTTTTCAAAACTCGGAATTGACTGGACATCGGGACCCAGGCGTTTGGGCTCAAACGCCCTCTTAAAGCCAAGGCAAGCATGGCGTAAGGGCCCAAACGCCCCCCTAACGCTAGGGTCAGCCTGGCTTTAGGGGCCAAACGCCCCACTAACGCCAGGGACAGCCTGGCTTTAGGGGCCAAACGCCCGGCTAACGCCCGGGTGTTTCCTTTTCGACTCTTAAACGTATTTTTTATGTATTTGCATCCATTTAGCTCGATTTCCATCTCCAATGCACCTACACATGAAATAAACTCCATTATGCACATACAAAGTGTATTTTTATCATTAACGCACATAAAATGTAAGGCATATAACATGTTAAACCATGAATTCTAGCCACGCATCAAACCCCCTTAATTAATATGATCTCACTGTTTAAAAAAGTTAATAAATTGTGGAATTAAATAAATAATTTCATTGAATAACTTATAATATAAATCAAATTCCATTACAAATAACCATAATCACAATTAACAAACATCAAATGTTCAGATCCTTATCAAACAAAACTAATACTAACACATACAAGGTAACTCAAAATACTTATTATTCGGAATAAAAACTTGTAGTACTATGTATTTACTTGGTGATTTGCATTGCTATCACCGGATGATCCTCTTACTCCACGATTAAAGTAGACCCGCCATCAAGTTGAAAATAATTGATGAGAAACTTGTAGGCCACTAGCATTTCTCTGATGATATGTCAATCAAAGTAGGCACACATATCTAGAATGCTCAAATTTAGTTACGAAGAAAGGGAAAGTTCTGGTTACATAAAAAGGAAACAAAATAGAAATCTTCTTTCAGAAAAATCCGCCACTTGATTTAAAAAGAGCATTATGTTAAAGTTGTTAGAAATTCACATGGCAAGGGATAGGGATGACAATTGGGGCGGGACGGGCGGGAAAACCACTAAATGGGGCACGGCAGGAAAGGTTTAGATGGAGCGAGGAAGGCTAACTATATTTAAATATTTAGTGAGTTAGGTCAGGGCAGGGCAAACTTTATATTTTGGAATATCTGAAAGTTTCTCTATTAAACTATTTGACATTTTGATTGAATAATCAGTGTCACTTCTATCTCTACTTTATGTTATCATTTTTTTCTTTTTTTGTGGTTTTGTCTTTGAATATAGTAACTATAACGGATGGTCCAATTAGATTACTTGTTAATAAATTCTTCATATTGTTACAAGTGAAATGATGAACTGAATGGTATAATTTTTACATGCAGAAAAATTTTAAATTGTAATAAATTGTGTTTATTCTTTTTTTTTTTCATTGGTTCAAGTTAGCTCTTTAAGTATATAAGGTTCAAATAAAATTGTGCTAAAGATAAAAAAAAAACTATTGTAGAGCACTGAAAAAGGTAAAATAAATAAATAATAAACATAAATGGGGCAAGACGGTGAAAATATATGGAAAATGCTAAATGGGTCAAGGCAAATATCTGAAAAATGCTAAATGAGTCAAGGAAAATATCTGGAAAATGCTAAATGGGGCAGGGCACGGCGGATCAAAATGTTAGCAGGTCAAGGTTTGGCCTGCCCCGCGCAGCCCCGCCCACCTGGCCCCAATTCCATCCCTAGGCAAGAGCTTAATTACATATTTATTTCCTCGTATACCATCACAAAACTATGTTGCACAAACACCACTACCTTTCTAGCTTTGAAAAAATATTACTATCAAAATATAGTTAAACCAAATTGGCTTCCTTACTATGATGACCCAAAGGGTAATCTTGTGTTTTAGGACTCTATTCTGCGCTCGTTATCCTTAAAAATTTTATTTTTAAGCTCCTCGATTTGCATGCATAGTACGGGCGTAACTACGGAAAGCCCTTATGTGGAAAATTGAAGAAATAAAAATTTTTGGCATTTAAAAGTGATTTTAGTTAACTTCGGTCAACGTTTTGAGTAAACGGATTCGGACCCGTATTTCGACTATCCCGCTGGGTCTGTAGTAAAATATGCGACTTGGGCGTATGTCCAGAATCGAATTCCGAGCTCCCTAGCTCGAGATATGAATTTTTGACTAAAATTGAATTACTCAAAATTAATGATTTTGAAGAATTTGCTTAATGTTTGATCTTGATGGTATCGGGTACGTATTTTGGTTTCGAAGCCCGGTACATATCCATTATGATATTTAAACCTTGTCTGTGAGAAACGGAACTGATTTGACGTGATTCAGACCCTCGGTTGAGAAAATAGAAATTTTAAAGTGTTCTTGAGAATTTCATGTGTTTTGGTGCTAAATTCGTAGTTCGAGGTGTTATTTTGGTTATTTGATCACACGAGCAAGTCCATATGATATTTTTAGACTTGTGTGCATGTTTAGTTTGGAGCCCCGAGGGCTCGGGTGCCATTCGGCGATGCGCGAGTTGAGTTAAACCTCAACAAAGGCTGCTGGTGGACAAGATCTGGTTTGCCCGAATCTGCGAGCCCTTGGTCGCAGGTGCGAGCGATATCCCGCAGGTGCGATTCATGCCTGGACTTCATTTTTTCGCAGATGCAGACTCCTCCCCGCAGGAGCGGGATCGCAGAAGCGGAACCCTGTCCGCAGGTGCGGCCCCAATGGCCCGGTTCTTTTCCGCAGAAGCGGACGTCCTGTCCGCACGTGCGGATGCGCAGGTGCAACCAAAGAACCTCATATGCGAAGGTCGGGGAATGAATTCATTTAATTCGGACTCCAGCCATTTTCTTCTTATCTTCAAACGGATAGAAGGCCTAGGGCGATTTCTCAAAAGCATTTTCTTCCCCAAATCATAGGTAAGTGTTACTTAACTCGTTTCTTTCAATTTTTTACTTCTTTTTACAAACATTCAAATTAGAATCTAGGAATTTCACGGTAGAAATTGGGGGTTTGGGTAGAATTAGGGATTTTTGAGAAATTGGAAATTGGACCTCAATTTGGGGTCGGATTTCGAAACTAATTACATATTCGGGCTCGGGGGTGAATGGGTAAACGAATGTTTATCCGAATCTCGAGTTTTGACCAAGCGGGCCCAGGGTCAGTTTTTTACTTTTTGGGAAAAATTTGGAAAATCTATAATTATTCATTGAAATTGATTTCTTTAGCGATAATTGATGATATTAAGCTAATTATGACTATATACGAGTGGGTTGGAGGTGAATTCTATAGGAAAAGCGGTACTTGAGCAGTGAATGGCCTGCGGATCGAGGTAAGTGTCTTGTCTAACTTTGGCTTGAGGGATTAGGTATTAATTGACAACTTGCTACATGTTTGGTTATTGAGTACGATATATAGGTCAGGTGACGAGCACCTATGTGTTGGTGTCGAGTCATAGCGTGCGAATGAGTCCTATTGTGGTAAATGTTGTAGTCTCTATGCAATTTGTTCATGCTTTGCTTATCAAATTATCATGTTGGGTATCTCTTATCCTGTTTTACTGAAATTTAGTAAGTGTTGAGTATTGACTCAAAGTTGAGCTTGATATTGTGACATTATACATTGAAGTAAGACCGATTTATGATATATTTTTGACGCTCCGTATTGTTGATCTTTCTTTTGGTAAGGAAGAGTGTAAAGCACGAAGGGTGATGCCGTGCAATGTTTGTGAGTGAGTGATAATGCACGAAGGGTGATGTCGTGCCATGTTTTGTGAGTGATAATGCACGAAAGGTGATGTTTGCCATGTTTTGTAAGTGATAATGCACGAAGGGTGATGCCGTGTCATATGCTGAGAGAGTAAAAGAACAAAGGGTGATGTCGTGTCATTCAATTATTCATATGGTGAGATTGAGAGTAAAAGCACGAAGGGTGATGTCGTGTAATTTTCTTTACTGTTTTTACTTATTTATTTCGTTAAGGCATATTGATTGATTATGTCTTGTCCCGGTTTCCTATTTCTTACATTGTGAACCCCTCAGCATGTCCCCTTTCCCATTATTTCTTATTTTTATCTCTTTATTTCTATTGTTGCTACTTGTATGATTATTCTGTCCAGGTTATATGTGGGTTTCGTGTCCTAGCCTCGTCACTACTTCGATGAGGTTAGACTCGACATTTACCAGTACATTGGGTCGGTTGTACTGATATTGTACTCTGCACTTTCTATGCAGATCCAGGTATCGGTTTGAGCTGATTCCGAGATTTGTAGCTGACTTTTGCGCAGGAGACCCAAGGTAGATTTGCCGACGTCCGCAGATTCCTGGAGTCCCCTCCTATATGTTCATTATTGTTTTCCTTTAGTTCATAAACAGTTCTACACTTCTCTTTCAGCCAAATACTTGTAGATAAATCATAGTAGTCTGTGAGTTTTGACTCCAGATCATGGGTAGATGTATATATATATATATATATATATATACATGTATAGCATATGCGCGATGTTGTTATGTATTTTTCGTTCTTGTTTAGTTTATCATGTGTTGAGTCGTAGTAATTTCTGCAAGTTTTAAAGTTTTTCATGCTGTAAACCTCTAATTTTTGCTTGCCTAGCAAGAGCAGCATTAGGCGTCATCACGGTCTCGACGGTTGGAATTCGGATCGTGACAAATTGGTATCAGAGCACTAAGTTGCTTAGGTCTCACAATTCACACACAAGCTTGGTAGAGTCTGGGGGATCGGTACGGAGACGTCTGTACTTATCTTTCAGAGGCTATAAAGTTAGGAACAAGTTAACTTTTATTCAACTCTATCGTGCGATTCTTGATATCTCAATACTGATTGAACTCTTCTATTCATATTCTCGCGCATATGGCGATATATGTACCGCATCTTTCGTTAACCAGCAGCCGGATCCTCCAGCATCAGCTCCTACGAGGGGCAGAGGTCGAGGCCGAGGCCGTGCCAGAGGTCGAGGCAGGGGTAGGGCTCAACCCAGGGCCTGAGAAAGAGCTCCAGCTGCGGAGCCTCAGTAGAGTTTGACGAGGAGGTTCCCTCTCAGACCGTTCCGGTCGGGCGAGCTCAAGTCCCAGAGGGGTTTATTGCCACCAAGGTGCTCCAGGATGCCTTGGTCCGATTAGTGAGCCTTATGGAGAGTGTGGCCCAGATTGTAGCATTCCCCATGGCACCAGACGTATCTCAGGCTGGAGGAGGAGCTCAGACTCCTGCTAATCATACTCCGGAGCAGATGACTCCCTAGTTTCAGACTCTAGCAGCCCATCCAGTTGGAGTAGCTCAGCTGGTTGCTGCAGCACAACCCGTTGACGGGTCACTTATGTCCTCCGAGGCCTTGTGGAGATTGGATAGGTTTACCAAGATTTTTCCAGTTCATTTTAGTGGTGCCACTTCAGAGGACCCCCAGGAGTACCTTGATAGCTGTCATGAGGTTCTTCGAAGTATGGGTATATTGGAGACTAATGGTGTCGACTTTGCTGCTTTTCATATGACTGGTTCCGCCAAGAAACGGTGGAGGGATTATTTGTTGACCAGACCAGCTGGGTATTCTGCTCTTACGTGGGACCAGTTCTCACATCTCTTCTTAGAGAAGTTTTTGCCTATCACCTTGAGAGAGGAGCGTCGCCGTCAGTTCGAGCATCTCCAGCAGAGAAGCATGACTGTCACCCAGTATGAGACTCGTTTTATGGATTTGGCTCGTCATCCTATTCTTTTTCTTCCCACAGATAGAGAGAGGAGGAGGAGATTTATTGAGGGTCTTGCACAGCCTATCAGATTGCAGATGGCTAAGGAGTCAGGGAGCGATATTTCTTTCCAGGATGTGGCCAATGTGTCCAGGCGAGTCGAGATGGTTCTTGGACAGGGAGGTCAGGGGTCGGACAAGAGACCTCGTCATTCCGGTGGATTCAACAGTGCCTCATCTGGAGGCGCGGGTACTTATGATAGAGGCCATCATCCCAGGCCATTTCATTCAGCACTCCAGGCATCCCATTGTGCCCCAGGTGTTCGTGGCTATTATATGCCTTATTCTGATCAGCTAGCCGACAGTACACCACCAGCTCCTATCAATGAACCTCCTCTTCAGAGTTTTCAGGGTGGTTATTCAGGTCGACAGGATTAGTTTGCCGGCCAGCAGTCTCAGCAGCCGAGGTCTTGTTATACTTGTGGTGATCCAAGGCACATTTCTAGATATTTCCCTCGTGCTTCGGGTATTTCACAGCACCAGAGTTCTCGTGCCATGGTTCCGGAACCAACTGCTACACCGCCTACCCAGCCAGTCAGAGGTAGAGGTTAGGTAGCCAGAGGTAGGGCCAGATTGTTAGAGGTGGAGGTCAGACCATTAGAGGTGTAGGCCCGCCAGCTAGAGGTCGTCCCAGGGATATGATTCATAGTGGTGGGGCCCAGCCCCGACGTTATTCTTTCCCAGCCAGCCCTGAGGCTGAGTCATCTGATGTTGTTATCACAGGTACTGTTTCAGTTTGCAGTAGAGATGCTTCAATTCTATTTGATCCGGGGTATACTTACTCCTATGTGTCATCTTATTTTGCTTCATATTTGGTTGTGCCCCGTGATTCTTTGAGCGTCCTTGCATATGTGTACACGCTCGTGGGGGATGCAATTGTTGTAGATCGTGTATATCGCACGTGTGTGGTCGCTATTGGGAGTCTTGAGACCAATGTAGATCTTCTGCTCCTTGATATGGTTGATTTCGATGTTATATTGGGCATAGATTGGTTGTCACCTTATCACGCTATCTGTCATGCCAAGACAGTGACATTAGCCTTGCCAGGGTTTCCTCGATTAGAGTGGAGAGGGACACCTTGACATTCCTCCAGTATGGTTATTTCTTATATGAAGGCTCGGCGTATGGTCGAGAAAGGGTGTTTGGCCTATTTGGCTTATGTTCGTGATTCTAGTGTTGAGGTTCCCTCTATGGATACTGTACATGTTGTTTGTGAGTTTCCTGAGGTATTTCCTGCAGACCTGCCGGGGATGCCACCCGATAGGGATATTGACTTTTGCATTGATTTGGCTCTGGGCACTCAACCCATTTCCATTCTGCCATACCAGATGGCCCCACCAGAGTTGAAGGAGTTGAAGGAACAGTTGCAGGATTTTCTTGATAAGGGCTTCCTTATACCTAGTGTCTCGCCCTGGAGTGCACTGGTTTTGTTAGTGAAGAAGAACGACGGGTCTATGAGGATGTGTATATATTATCGGCAATTGAACAAATTCACTATCAAGAACAAGTATCCGTTACCGAGGATTGATGATTTGTTTGATCAGCTTCAAGGTGACGAGGTGTTTTCGAAGATTAATTTGAGATATGGCTACCATCAGTTGAGGATTAGGGCATCTGATGTCCCTAAGACTGCTCTTCGTACACGGTATGGGCACTATGAGTTTCTGGTGATATCTTTTGGGTTGACCAATTCCACCGCAGCATTTATGGACTTGATGAACCAAGTGATCAAGTCTTATTTGTATTCCTTTGTGATTGTGTTTATTGATGACATTTTGATATACTCCCGCAGTCGGGAGGAGCATGAGCAACACCTCAGGATAGTGCTCCAGACTTTGAGGGACAGTCAGTTGTATGCTAAGTTTTCAAAGTGCGAGTTTTAGTTGGATTCATTCGCTTTCTTGGGACATGTTGTATCAGCAGAGGGTATTCAAGTAGATCCTAAGAAGATTGAGGCAGTCAAGAACTGGCCTAGACCCACTTCAGCCATGGAGATCAGGAGCTTCTTGGGTTTGGCGGGTTATTATCATCGATTTGTGGAGGGGTTTTCATCTATAGCAGCCCCGTTGACCAGGTTGACCCAGAAGGGTGCCCCGTTCAGATGGTCAAGCGAGTGTGAAGTGAGCTTTTATAAGCTCAAGACAGCTTTGACTTCAGCGTCGGTGTTGGTATTACCATTAGATTCAGGATCTTACACGGTGTATTGTGATGCCTCCCGTGTTGGACTCGGAGCAGTATTGATGCAGAAGGGCAGGGTGATTTCATATGCATCTACGCAGTTGAAGGTTCATATAATAATTACCATGTTCATGATTTAGAGTTGGCAGCCATTGCTCATGCGCTGAAGATTTGGAGGCATTATCTCTATGGCGTGTCATGTGAGGTTTTCACGGATCATCACAACCTTCAATATTCGTTCAAGCAAAAGGATCTCAATTTGAAGCAGAGGAGGTGGTTGGAGCTATTGAAAGACTATGATATCACCATATTGTATCATCTGGGGAAGGCCAATGTGGTGGCCGACGCATTGAGTAGGAAGGCAGTGAGTTCGGGCAGTCTTGCGTTCATTCTAGTCGGTGAGAGGCCGCTAGCTTTAGATGTTCAGACGTTGGCCAACCAGTTTGTGAGGTTGGATATTTCAGAGCCCAGTCGTGTTCTAGCTTGCACAGTAGCTCGGTCTTTATTGTTTGAGCGTATCAGAGATCGGCAGTTTGATGACCCTCACTTGTTGGTCCTTAGGGACACAATTCAGCACGGTGGTTCTAAGCAGGTTACTGTTGGAGATGATGGAGTTTTGAGGATGCAAGGTCGCGCGTGTGTACCTAATGTTGATGGGCTTCGTGAGATTATCCTTGAGGAGGCTCACAGTTCTCGGCATTCTATCCACCCGGTTGCCGCCAAGATATATCAGGATTTGCGGCAGCATTATTGGTGGATGAGGATGAAGAAGGATATAGTTGTTTATGTAGCTCGGTACCTGAATTGTCAGCAAGTGAAGTACGAGCATCAGAGACCCGGTGGTTTGCTTCAGCAGATGGAGATTCCTGAGTGGCAGTGAGACCGTATCACTATGGATTTTGTTGTTGGACTCCCACGGACTCAGAGGAAGTTTGACGTCGTTTAGGTCATTGTGGATAGGCTGACTAAGTCAGCGCACTTCATTCCTATGGCATTTACCTATTCTTCGGAGCGGGTTGGCAGAGATTTATATTCAGGAGATCGTTCGTCTTCACGGTGTGCCCGTGTCTATCATTTATGATCAAGGTACGAAGTTTACCTTGCACTTCTGGAGGGCAGTACAGCATGAGCATGAAATTTCCTCCTCAGACTGACGGACAGTCCGAGCGTACTATTCAGATCTTGGAGGATATGCTCCGTGCTTGTGTCATAGACTTCGGGGGATCGTGGGATCAGTTCTTGCCCCTTGCAGAGTTCGCCTACAACAACAGCTACCAGTCGAGCATTCAGATGGCTCCCTATGAGTCATTATATGCTAGATGGTGCAGGTTGCCAGTTGGGTGGTTTGAGCCGAGGAGGCTCGATTGGTGGGTACAGATCTAGTACATGAGGCCTTAGACAAGGTCAAGATTATCCAGGATCGACTTCGTACAGCTCAGTCCAGGCAAAAGAATTGTGTCGACCGTAGAGTTTGTGATTTGGTATTCGTGGTCGGGAAGAGAGTATTGCTTCGGGTGTCACCTATTAAGGGTATCATGAGTTTTGGAAAGAAGGGCAAGTCGAGTCTTAGGTACGTCGGGCCTTTTGAGATTCTCGATAGAGTGGGAGAGGTGGCTTATAGGCTTGCGTTGCCTCCAGGGTTATCATCAGTTCATCCAGTATTCCATGTGTCCATGCTCCGGAAGTATCATGGTGACCCGTCCCACGTATTACATTTCAGCTCTATCCAGTTGGACAAGGATCTAACTTATGAGGAGGAGCCGGTAGCCATTCTAGACCGGCATGTTCGTCAGTTGAGCTCGAATTATCCTTCAGTTCGAGTGCAGTGGAGAGGTCATCATGTTGAGGTAGCTACTTGGGAGTCCTATTCGGAGTAGATATCCCCATTTGTTCGCCAGTTTAGGTACTTTTCGATGTTCGTTCGAGGACGAACATTTGTTTTAGAGGTGGATATTATGATGACCCAAAGGCTCATCTTGTGTTGAAGGACTCTATTCTGCACTCGTTAACCTTAAAATATTATTTTTAAGCTCCTCGATTTGAGTACGCAGTCTGGGCGTAATTCCGGAAAGCCCTTATGTGGAAAATTGAAGAAATAAAAAAAAATTGCATTTAAAAGTGATTTTAGTCGACTTCGATCAATATTTTGAGTAAACGGACCCGGGCCCGTGTTTTAACGGTCACAGTGGGTCCGAAGTAAAATATGGGACTTGGGAGTATGCCCAAAATCGAATTCCGAGGTCCCTAGCTCGAGATATGAATTTTTGACTAAAATTGAATTATCGAAAATTAATGATTTTGAAGAATTTTCTTAATGTTTGATCTTGATGGTATCGGGTATATATTTTGGTTCCGGAGCCCGGTACTGGTCCATTATAATATTTAAACCTTGTCTGTGAAATTTGGTGAGAAACGGAACTGATTTGACGTGATTCGGACCCTCGGTTGAGAAAATAGAAATTTTAAAGCGTTCTTGAGAATTTCATGTGTTTTGGTGCTAAATACATAGTTCGAGGTGTTATTTTAGCGATTTGATCGCACGAGCAACTCCGTATGATATTTTTAGACTTGTGTGCATGTTTAGTTTGGAGCCCCGAGGGCTCAGGTGCTATTCAGGCGATGCGCGAGTTGAGTTAAACCTCAACAAAGGCTGCTAGTGCACCGGATCTGGTGTGCCCGAACCTACGAGCCCTTGGTCGTTGGTGCGAGCGATAGCCCGCAGGTGCAATCCAGGCATGGACTTCAATTTTCCGCAAATGCGGACTCTTCTCCGCAGAAGCGGAACCCTATCCGCAGGTGCGGTCCCAGTGGCCCAGTTCTTTTCCGTAGAAGCAGACGTCCTGCCAAGCACGTGCGGATGCGCAGGTGCGACCAAAGCACTGCAGATGCGAAGGTCGGGCAGTGAGTTCATTTAATTCGGACTCCAACCATTTTCTTCTTATTTTCAAAAGGATAGGAGACCTAGGGCGATTTCTTAAAGGCATTTTCTTCTCAAAATCATAGGTAAGTGTTCCTTAACTCGCTTCTTTCAATCTTTTACTTCTTTTTACAAAAATTCAACTTAGAATTTAGGAATTTCATGGTAGAAATTGGGGGTCTGGGTAGAATTAGGGATTTTTGAGAAATTGGAAATTAGACCTCAATTTGGAGTCGGATTTTAAAACTAATTACATATTCGGGCTCGGGGGTGAATGGGTAAATAGATTTTGTCCGAATCTAGAGTTTTGACCAAGCGGGCCCGAGGTCGATTTTTGACTTTTTGGGGAAAATTCGGTAAATCTATAATTGTTCATTGAAATTTATGTCTTTAGCGATAATTGATGATATTAAGCTAATTATGACTAGATACGAGTGGGTTGGAGGTGAATTCTAGAGGAAAAGTTGTACTTGAGCCTTGAGTGGCCTACGGATCGAGGTAAGTGTCGTTTCTAACTTTGTCTTGAGGGATTAGGTATTAATTGACTACTTGCTACATATTTGGTTATTGAGTACGATATATAGGTCAGGTGACGAGCACCTATGTGTTGGTGTCGAGTCATAGCATGCGAATGAGTCCTATTGTGGTAACTATTGTAGTCTCTATGCAATTTGTTCATGCTTAGCTTATCTAATTGTTATGTTGGGCATCTTTTATCCTGTTTTACTAAAATTTAGTAAGTGTTGAGTATTGACCCAAGGTTGAGCTTGATATCGTGACATTAAACATTGAAGTAAGATTGATTTATGATATTTTTTTGACGCTCCGTATTGTTGATCTTTGTTTTGGTAAGGAAGAGTGTAAAGCACGAAGGGTGATGCCGCAATGTTTGTGAGTGAGTGATAATGCACGAAGGGTGATGTCGTACCATATTTTGTGAGTGATAATGCACGAAGGGTGATGTCGTGCCATATTTTATGAGTGATAATGCATGAAGGGTGATGCCATGTCATTCTATTATTCATATGGTGAGATTGAGAGTAAAAGCACGAAGGGTGATGCCGTGTAATTTTCTTTACTATTTTTACTTGTTTATTTCGTTAAGGCATATTGATTGATTATGTCTTGTCCCGGTTTCCTATTCCTTATATTGTGAACCCCTCAGCATGTCCTCTTCCCATTATTTCCTGTTTTTATCTCTTTATTTCTATTGTTGCTACTTGTATGATTATTCTTTTCAGGTTAAACGTGGGTTTCGTTTCCTAGCCTCGTCACTACTTCGCTGAGGTTAGGCTCGACACTTACCAGTACATTGGTTCGGTTGTACTGATACTGCACTCTGCATTTTCTGTGCAGATCCAGGTATCGGTCTGAGCTGATTCCGAGATTTGTAGCTGACTTCTGCGAGGAGACCCAAGGTAGATTTGCCGACGTCCGCAGATTCCTGGAGTCCCCTCCTATATGTTCATTACTGTTTTTCTTTAGTTCATAAACAGTTCTACACTTCTCTTTCAGCCAAATACTTGTAGATAAATCATAGTAGTCTGTGAGTTGTGACTCCAGATCATGGGTAGATGGATATATATACACATGTATAGCATATGCGCGGTATTGTTATGGATTTTTCGTTCTTGTTTAGTTTATCATGTGTTGAATCGTAGTAATTTCCACAAATTTTAAAGTTTTTCATGATGTAAACCTCTAATGTTGGCTTGCCTAGCAAGAACAGCGTTAGGCGTTATTACGGTTCCGGTGGTGAGAATTCGGATCGTGACACTTACATTAGAAATAGAATCAAACAAACAAAGTACTATAAGTTGGTAATCCAGCACAATGACTAACAAAGTAAAACTTGCATTAAAATCAAAGCTAACAGTATCTGGGAAACTAAAGTAGAAGAAAATAATATAATAACAAAATAGAATTGGTAAACTAATAATTAATTAAACAAAAATTGAACTAACTACATTGATAACAGCCTCAAATAAATTGTGGCGTAACGTCGTGAGATGTTCAATATCAGCCTACTGATTTTACTGGCCAGTGTCCACAAACCCTAAAAACAAAAGGCATTAATAGTGACAAAGATCATTCACTAGGCTAGCATTAGACATTAGTCCACTTCACTTTCCTTCAGTCACAAACTAATATACGTATCTAATTTTTATGGTATATGTCTGCATGGCCGTGCATGCTACTACAGCATGATACATTATTGAGGAGTCACATGTCAAGGCGGTTACCAGATGTTGACACACCTATTCTCGAATTATATTCTACCAATCTGTGTACACATGCTATTGGTCTGGAAGTAATTTATTGATGTGACTTTGATAAGTATATTTGGATGTTTAAAACAAAATTGCATTACCTTTCATCCATATTACTAGCTATACGTTTTTTAAGATATTAGCATTTACTAGCATTAATCATAAAAGTATTCGTCTATGCTACTCTTTCTCTCTTTTTAACATCTCACTAAATAAACAATATATTAATTTAAAAAGTAAGTGTAGATCTAATTATATATTTATACAACCGCACGAATATTTGGAACAAATTAAATTCACGATTAATATTTCCGACAGGAAGGAATACGACTGATAACACCATGGCCTCCTAAGTTAAGAGCCCGTTTGAATGGGCTTATTTTAAGTGATTTTTAAGTCAAAATAGCTTTTAAGTTATAAGTTGAAAATTTTAACTTTTGACTTTTGACTTATTTTTATCATTTTAGCTTAAAATAAGCGCTTAAAAGAACTTTTTTACTTTATCCAAATACTATATAATACCTTAAAATTTATTTTGACTTAAAAGCACTAAAAATAAACCAATCCAAACGAACTCTGCCAAAAGAAATAAGTGGACCGTCATGAATCTTGCTTAGAGCTTAGGCCATGCATTTCCATGGACATTAGTTTAATATCCTATAGACACTAAACACTAAAAGGACTATCGCGATTACCCTCTAATACCCTAATTAATCGACATTAACCTGTTATGTTCAGGTCATCACCATCTTTAATTTGCTATCTTTATCATGATTCCCAGATTTGGATGGGGGCGTACGAATTTGTCCCTCGTGACTAAAGTAGTTTTTCATAAAGTTGGAAACCTCAGTGTCTATAATAATTAAATGTCTTAAACTAGTTATAAAAATTAATATATTTAAAAAATAATATAGCAGCACACCTCCTCTCAACTGATAATTACAGAATCCGAAAATTAGATCCTATACATATGTGATTTAGTTTATTTTTTTGAAATATTAAAGTTTAATCATGTGCGCTATACGTTGAAGCACATGTTCAATTTAAGCAAAGTAGTTAGAATCGGAGGGAATATTGAACAAATGAACAAAATATCAGTTTCACATGTATTAGAAGTATTAACATTTTATAATAATACCTAAACCTAGTTGTCCATCTCTAATATTTACGCAAATTTCTGTCATATGGACCTATCAGACGTAAAAGCACTTGCAAGAAGCACATGTCGTGAAACTAGGAACCAAATTACAAAATGAATATGGATAATTTTATACATTGCTTTCTAGCACTACAATAATTGTTTTCAACCTGTTTCCTAAGTTTTTTCTCCACCACCACCTTCTTAGCAGATACCCGTCCGAACAGGCATTAAAACTGACCCGCACAATATATTTTCTCTTTTAATAAATAGTGAGTACGTAACATTTTTACAACTTTCATTAGAGTTTAACCGAGGGGCTGAGTTTATAGTTATACTTATGGCTCGGCAGAATCAATATATTTGGTTCAAACTTTGTTTGGGTTAAGAAATTCACTTAATTTTATGACTAATTTTTTTAAAATTCAGTAAGTAAAAGGGATTGTGATCCAAAACTCATAAACTTAAAATTTTAGATTAACGTATTTTGATTTAACTTCCATATACTCCCTTTATTGCAATTTATATGGTGGTTTACGGAGCTAAACTTTAAAATTTTGATTTGAATTTGGATATATAATCTTTAACTTTTTCAAAATAAAATTCATATATCTGGAAACTACGTAAAAAATACTATATGTCACAATAATTAACAATTCAAATTATTTAAAAGATATATGAAAAAATTACGATCAAACAAAAACTCGTTTGACTCCTAAATTCTAACACCGCCACAAAAATTGGGACAGAGGAAGTATACAGTATAAGAATTTTTGGGAATCTAAACATACTCCATCTTAAAACATGTAGGCAGTTCAAGTTTTAAATGGTCAACACTAGACCTTGGTAAAACTCAATTAATGACTAAATTAAATGAAAGATTTTCCTTTTATGAATTAATGGTAATACTGATAAACCATATGGAAAAGATTTCTGAAGTTACATAAATCCATTCAAATACATTGACAATTAAGAATATAACAAGGACGACAATTTTAAAGAAAAATATTATGTATTTCAACTTAAAATTATGTCCTATTCACAATATGCATTAAAAGTACGTAGTTCATGTGGACCTCCCCTGAAGCTACATAAGTTTGTCTTTTCACTTATTTGCAATAAAATAATAAGATAAATATTTTAAGTGGATTCTAAGAGATGGGTGATTGAGGCATGGGAGAAGAGAAAGGAAAATGAAAGGTGAAAATTGAATGGTGCATCTTAAGATATGGTCATATCTCAACTAACTTTCACCAATTTTCCAATGGCATTTATTGCATAAATTTTGTCCATACTGGACTTTCCCCAATAGGCATTTCCTCTAACCTGCCACAAAAAAGGCAAGGTTTTTGGCCTCTTTTCCCTTTGTCTCCTCCACATCTTTTAAACTTCAATGTTCCAAAAAATTTCGAGTAAACAAAAAAGGCTCCTTAATCCATACTATAACAATTACGTCTTTGGGGCCGCCAATTTGTAATCCTTACGGATTGTGAGGAAGTTTTATTAGGCGCAATGGCGACGATTCCGCAACAATAAATAAAAAATTTCTCAATTGTAGCGTCAGTCTCTTCTCCAAGATGACAACGAAGAACGAGAAGAAAGGCAACATTCTGATGCAAAGGTATGAGATTGGGAAATTGTTAGGCCAAGGGACATTTGCCAAGGTCTACCATGCAAGAAATCTCAAAACTGGCCAAAGTGTTGCTGTAAAGATCATTGACAAGGAGAAGGTGATGAAAGTTGGCCTAATTGATCAAATCAAACGTGAAATCTCTGTCATGAGGCTAATCAAACACCCAAATGTTGTCCAGCTCTACGAGGTTATGGCTAGCAAAACTAAAATATATTTCGCCATGGAATATGTGAGAGGTGGTGAACTTTTCAATAAGGTTGCTAAAGGCAGGCTTAAAGAAGATGCAGCTAGAAAATATTTCCAACAATTAATCGCTGCAGTTGATTTCTGCCATAGCCGCGGCGTCTACCATCGTGATCTCAAGCCTGAAAATCTCCTCCTCGACGAAGGTGTGAAGAGCATCTAAAAGAGCAAACTTTTATCTATTTAATTATGTCCTCAGCACGGACTTTAATTTAATTATGTTTTCAACGCGCACTTTTAATTTATAATCTTAATTTCCTACAGGTGGAAACTTGAAAGTGTCCGATTTCGGGCTGAGTGCATTGTTAGACTCAAAAAGGCAAGATGGTCTCCTCCACACAACCTGTGGAACACCAGCCTATGTTGCCCCTGAGGTGATCAACAAGAGAGGTTACGATGGAGAAAAAGCTGACATTTGGTCATGTGGAGTTGTTTTATTTGTTTTGTTAGCTGGTTATCTACCATTTCATGATCAAAACCTAATGGAAATGTACAAAAAGATAAGCAAAGGGGAATTCAAATGTCCACAATGGTTCCATCCTGAGGTAAGAAAGCTTCTCTCAAGAATTCTTGATCCGAATCCAAGTTCAAGAATTACCTTAACTAAACTCATGGAGAATTACTGGTTCAAGAAAGGTTTCAAACAAATTGATAAAACCACAAATCCAGGGAAAGAGCAACTCGAATCACCTCGTAGTGTTTTGGATATTGAGGACCATAATTCAGATGGAGAAGGACCTTCCAATCCAAATAAAGATCAAGATTCAACTACAATGAAACCTACTTGCTTAAATGCATTTGATATCATTTCTCTTTCACCTGGTTTTGATCTATCTGGATTATTCGAAAAAGAAAAAGAAAGAAAATCAGATGCTCGATTCACGGCGAAAAAACCAGCCTCTATCATTGTGTCAAAGCTGGAGGAAATGGCTTCAAACGAGAGTTTTAATGTGAAGAAGAAAGATGGGACAGTGACAATGCAAAGTATTAAAGAAGGGAGAAAAGGACAGCTAGCTATTGATGCAGAGATTTTTGAGATTACACCTTCTTTCCATGTGGTAGAAGTGTCAAAAAGATCAGGAGATACAATGGAATATAAGAAATTCTTTGATCAAGGATTGAAGACTTCTCTTAAAGATATTGTTTGGACATGGCAAGGTTGTGATCAGCAGCAACAGCAAGTTGATCAAAATCAAGAAAGAAATTAATGATGTATTATCCTTTTGTTTGTTTCCAAAATTATTTCTTTCCCTCTTCTCTTTTTCTTTCTTTGTTTTTTGGAGGGGAGAGGGAGAAAGGGGGTGGGATTAATTGGAAGTTTCCTGCATATCTTTTCTCTGGTTTTTTCCTTGTTTTGATTGAGATATTTTTGACTGAAGTTAAAAGGCAGCTGCTTCATTAGATATATTTTACAGATCTAATAGGGCGTATAGATCCGAATTGAACTTTTTTTTTTTTTTTTTAAAAAGAATGATGATGAAGCAAGTTATCCTTTTATCTTTTTCTCCCCTTTTTATTAGCTTTTCCTATTTTCCTCTGCTTTTTCTCCTGTTGTTTCCAAGTGTGGTCGTAAGGTCGTTACGTAAAACTTGCATTAAAATTTACTGTTATTGACTTGTCATAGGTTGGTTATATTGTTCTTGATGTGTTAGAGTTGGTAGGCTCGGAATCGAAATGGTTGTGGTGAGAATTTAGCCATTTAGTCTTAAAAATAGCCTTAAAATGGGAAAAGTCAAATGAGGGTTGACTTATTGATAAACGACCTCGGAATGCGGATTTTATGGCTCGGATAGCTTCGTTAGGTGATTTGGGACTTAGGAGCGTGGTCGGAATATTTTTGTGAGGACCGGTGCAGAATTAGGTTTGAATTGGCGAAAGTTAATTTTTGATAATTTCCGGTCGGCAGTAGAAATTAGGGTATTGGGGTCGGAATGGAATTCCGACAGTTGGAACAGGTTCGTAATGTCATTTTGGATATGTCTGCAAAATTTCAGGTCAATCGGAGTTGTTTTGGATAGTTTCGGCATCGTTGATAGATTTTAGAAAATTCAAAGTTCTTAGGCTTCAATCCAGCGTGGTTTTGGTGTTTTGATGTTATTTTTAGTGTTTCGAGAGTGCAACAAATTTTGAATAATCAATTATAATGTGTTGGTAACTTTGGTTGGGGTCCCGAGGGGCTCGGGATTGATTTCGGGTGGTTAACGGGCATTTTCGGGGCTTAGAGAATTGCTGGTTTTCTGGTTTTTGTGCAGCAGGAAATCCTTCATTGCGATTGCGTGAAGAGAGACACGATCGCGTAGTTCAAATTGAGAGGGGCAGAATTCTGCTCTCTGCGATCGCATAAGTGTGTTCGCGATCGCAGAGGTTGAGCAGGTTGAGTAGCGCGATCGCGTGGAGTATGTTGCGGTCGCGTAGTGTAAATGAGGGGGCGCGTGAGTGGGGTAGTTGGTCATCGCGATCGCGTGGCTAAGTTTGTGATCGCGAAGAGTAAATCACTGGGCAGTATTTAAACAAACCCTCTGCGGCCATTGGACCTTTTAACACCATTTTTTAACGAAGAGCTTGGAGGCGATTTTAAAGAGGGGAAATCAATGTTCTTCGTTGAGGTAAGATTTTTGGGCTTAAAAATTCAATTATATATGATTGCAGACCTTTTATCAGTGTTTAATTATGAAAATCAGTAGGAAAAAGGTGGGTATAGGGCTTGAGATTATGAGACCTTTAAGGATTGATTTGAGGGGTCAAACGAACTCCGATTTTAGTGTTCTTTATATGTATGGACTCGTGAGATTATGAAGAACAGTTTTGTATAAAAATTTCTGAGTTTCGGGATGCGGGCCCGGGAGTCGGATTTTGACTAATTTCGGATTTTGAGCTAAATATTGTACTTTTCAATTGGAATTCATTCCTTAAGCATAATTTGATGATAAAAATCTGAACTTGGTAGATCTGGAGCACTTAGAGGCCGAATTTAGAGGCAAAGGCACTGCGAAATAGTATTTTAGCCGATTTTGAGGTAAGTAACATTTCCAAACTTGGTTCTGAGGGTTCGAAACCCCGAGCTAAATGATTTATGATTATTGTTGAGGTGACGCACATGTCAAGTGACGGGCATACGGGCATGCACCGAGTATTTGTGGTATGGCTTATCCTATGGAACCGCTTAGTGATTATTCCCTGATGATATATGTGCTTCTGTTAATGTGGTAAATATGAACCTGTTAGAAATCATGTTAAGTACAATGCTAGGCTTCACACCTAAAATGCTGAGACCTGAGTGGTCGTATATTACTGTCTCATTTTGTGATTGTTTGATTCCACATACTCAGTCATGTTATAGCATACCATTTTATATCTCAGTCTCAGTATTGTTAATTATATGCATACTTATCATTGTGTCGGGTTGATGGAGGCATCTGTGATCCATGTGAGTGAGAATGAAGAGTAATGGCTGAATGAGGCCGAGAACCTGTTATTGAGACAATTATGAGATCGGACTGCATACCGCAGTGATATTAAATCATGCCTTCGTTGGCATGATATGGCGCTTGGGCTACTAAGGCCTCTCCGGAGTCTTTACACCCCCAGTGAGCGCATTGATGATGAGGGATGGATCTTCCCTGGGCATGGATCTTGTCCGAAGCTGATGTTATGTGAGGGATGGATCTTCCCTGGGCATGGATCTTGTCCGGAGATAATGTTATGTGAGGGATGGATCTTCCCTGGATATGGATATTGTCCGAGCGTTGCATTCCGGAGATGGATCTTGTCTGTGGGGGCTGGACTGGCCTTTTTTCCTCAGTAGGGAGTGACTACGGTCACCGGTGTTTATGCATATTCTGGGATGTAACTTCCCTGGGCCTGAGAGCCATATATAGTACTGAGTGGACTTCTGTGGGAGATTTGTGAGCACTATGTGCATTTTCACACTGTGACATGTTGGCATGTAGAATATATGGAGGTATATCTAGTATATTCTGTTGTTATTTTCTGATAAACTGTGATCATGCCTAAATTTTGTACTCTGATGATTTAATTATTGAGGTTTAGTTCGTCACTACCTCTCAGCCCATAGTTTGGGTTCGTTACTTCTGAGTTGGTGTACTCACGTTACTCCCTGCACCTTGAGCAGCTGTCAGACTTTTCATTGGGGTTGTCGAGGTAGCAGCTGGCGTTCACGATCGCGACCTCGTCTTCTCTTTATTATTCCACATGTTGCACTTATTTTGAGACTATGTTGTCTATTTCTCATTCTCTATTTTTTATATATATAGCAGCTCATGACTGAGTGACACCAAGTCCAGGGTTGGAGGTTTAAATTTAGTTTTTCAAATATTATTTTTAAACTTCAGATTCTTAGTATTATCAATAAATTCGTTTAAAAATTTATTTTTACTCGAAATTGAATTTAGCTTAGTTAAAAAGGGCGGCTTGCCTGGTTCCACGACAGGCGCCATCACGGCTCCGAATTGGGTCATGACAAGAGGGTATCATAGACCTAAGTTAAATAGGTCTCACCAGTCATGAGCAAGTTTAGTAGAGTCTTGCGGATCGGTACGGAGATGTCTGTACTTATCTTCGAGAGGTTGCAGAACCTTTAGGAAAAATCTCACATTCTCGAACTCTTGTCGTGCGAATCCATTGATTCAACCTGAAGCGTTATTCTTTGAACTCTTTTCATGTATTCAAACGCGCACGTGAGCGCTCGGTATCAGCCGTGCATCGATGGCTTGTGACTTCCATGAATGGGATGTGATTTTAGCATGCTTGGGGCCAGTCTGGAGGACTTGAGGCCAGATTTTTGTCTGTGGCTTGAGTGCCGAGATTTCATTTGTGTGAGCATATGTATTGGGGACTTATATGTCCGTTGGTGTCCTTATTGACGAGACTTGGTGACTAGATGACCATGTGGTGAGTGTGATTTGAGAGTGAGATGTGTTTATATTGCTTGATTGTGACAAAAAGGGAGTGGCTGGATATGTAGCGAGGACGTTGAGTGTTTGAATTCTGTCTGGAGTTGGCATATGGCCTCGAGTCGTGAGTGTATGGGAAGACCTCGTATGTTGTTTTGTAGCAAGTTCTCTTTTACCAGTAATTGGTATATGTTGCAAATTGATTTAGATCACTTGTGGGAGTTGGCACGGCTATGGAAATGTTGAATGCGAGGTTGGAGATGATTTGGGATTTTTAATGGTTTGAGTTATGTATGAGATTTTGAAGGATTTAGTTGAATCCCATTGCGGTATTATGGCAGTGATAGCGTATGGGCATTGTGAGTTACTGTTCGTTTTGAGCCAAGTGGGGGAGTCTGCTAATGATTAGTTGGTTGCCTGATGATGTGCTGTATTGGTTTCAGTTTGGGGTAAACTGGTGGATCAGTTATGACCTGCAGAGGTGGAGTTGATAATGACTCGAGTAATGGAAAAAAAAATTTTGGATACAGGTTGTATTATACTCTATGGGTATATGAGTCTCATTGCATGATTGAGTTGTTATTTGTAAAGGAAGTAGTGTGCGTAAAGTAGTAGTTTTCTTGGTTTCCTAGGGGGTGTGGGTTACACCCTTGGGTGTTGGTGTGGTAAGGGATACGGTTAGTTCTTTGGGTGCTTATGAGGTAATGAGTTTTCTACATGTGTTTCCTAGCAATGCTCTTGGGTGTTGGTGACCTGCGTAGCGTGGTTGAGTTAGAAGGATTCAGTTCTGACGGTTGGGTGTTGTACAAGTAGGATTCGAATAGTTCCTGATGGTTTCTACCACGGTTAGAGATGTGTATTTTCTACTGGTGTGAGGAGCATGAGAGGTACAATGATTTTGCTTCTAGATGGGATCAAATGTAAGTTCTTGGCTAATTGGGTACGTAGTTGCTTGTGGCTCGGAAGGGGGTATGAAGTTTCCATATTTATCATAGGATGGCATGGTGTATGCGGTACGTTGTGTAGAGTCGAGATATGCATGTGTGAATTCCTGGTTCAGTTCTGGAAGGAAGGTCAAAATTCTTAGGCGGCATTGGCAGTTTAAAATGACTAAGTAAATGATATCTACTGGTGGCTTGAAGTATTTCATGTGAACTAGTATTTCGTTGGGATCACTCAGTGTAGCGGAGTTATGTAGGGGTATGACCTTTGGTATTGGATTCGTGTGTTTTGATTTTTACGATGTGTGCCAGGCTTTTAGCATGATGTTGTGAGGGTAATTGTTAATGGCAGGAAAGTCCTCTCGTATGATTCTTTTATATAATTTGATTACGTTGGGATGTTGTTGTTGAGTGCATGAGTTGCACAGGTTATGGCTTCGAATTGTATTGATGTGTCATGTCAGAAGAGGTCATTGGACCTAGAATGAATATTGTCATAATTGTCTACAGCATAGTTGGAAGGATAAAATCGGGAGTCGGCTTAGAAATTTGCTATAATTCTTGTTTGGGAAGGGGACCTTCATGTCTAACTGATCGGACGAATGATTGTTAGTTTCTACGTGTTTCTGTCCTTATCGACAGTATATGAAAGTGTAAGAGCGAGGCATTTCTTGATAAGAGGTTATGTACCGGTATTGGGTTGCTCTGAGCAGCTATTGTAATTAGGAGCTATCGCTATGGGTGTTTGAGTCACGCGGTGTATTATGTGATTTCATCTGGGGTGCGTATATGGCTTGTTACAGTATGCTCAGACTTATTCAGTTTATAGTTGTGGGATTTTGATCTTGTAAATTGATTCAGAAGTCAAAATGTAATTCTAAGGTTTATGGGTCAAGATTGGATTTCGAAATTTCAATTGTGTTCTGCTATTAGACTTATATGGGGTAGAGTGACGTAGGATCACCTCCGAATATGTGCATGGTATGTTACACATCAATTTTGGTGGTGTTTGGAACAACTCTAGGCACGTTCGAGAACGAACGTATGTTTAAGTGGGAGAAAATGTAACGACCCGGTCGGTCGTTACGTAGAACTTGCATTAAAAATTATTGTTATTGACTTTTCATAGTTTGGTTATATTGTTCTTGATGTGTTAGAGTTGGTAGGCTTGGAATCGGAATGGTTGTGGTGAGAATTTAGCCATTTAGTCTTTAAAATAGCCTTAAAATAGAAAAAGTCAAGTGAGGGTTGACTTATTGGTAAACAACCTCGGAATGCGGATTTTATGGCTCAGATAGATTTGTTAGGTGATTTGGGACTTAGGAGCGTGTTCGGAATATTTTTGTGAGGACCGGTGTAGAATTAGGCTTGAATTGGCGAAAGTTTGTTTTTGGCAATTTCCGATCGGCAGTAGAAATTAGGGTATTGGGGTCGGAATGGAATTCCGATAGTTGGAAAAGGTTCGTAATTTGATTTAAGATATGTCTGCAAAATTTCAGGTCAATGGGAGTTGTTTTGGATAGTTTCGGCATCGTTGGTGGATTTTAGAAATTTCAAAGTTCTTAGGCTTGAATCCAACGTGATTTTGATGTTTTGATGTTATTTTTAGTGTTTCGAGAGTGAAAATAAGTTTGACTAATCAATTATGATTTGTTGGTAACTTTGGTTGGGGTCCCCCGAGGGGCTCGGGATTGATTTCGAGTGGTTAACAGGCATTTTCGGGCCTTAGAGAATTGCTGGTTTTCTGGTTTTTGTGCAACAGAAAATCCTTCACTGCGATCGCGTGAGAAGAGACGCGATCGCGTAGTTCAAATTGAGAGGGGCAGAATTTTGCTCTCTGCAATCGCATAAGTGTGTTCGCGATCGCAGAGGTTGAGAAGGTTGAGCAGTGCGATCGCGTGGAGCATGTTGCGGTCGCGTAGTGTAAATGAGGGGGCGCGTAAGTGGGGCAGTTGGTCATCGCGGTCGCGTGAATAGGGGTGCGATCGCAGTGGGCTGGAAATTGGAGCTCCGTGATCGCGTAGCTAAGTTTGCGATCGCGGAGAGTAAATCACTGGGCAGTAATTAAACAAACCCTCAGCGACCATTGGACCTTTTAACACCATTTTTGAACGGGAAAAGAGCTTGGAGGCGATTTTGAAGAGGGAAAATTAGTGTTCTTCATTGAGGTAAGGTTTTTGGACTTAATAACTGAATTATATGTGATTAGAGACCTTATATCAGTGTTATATTATGAAAATCAGTAGGAAAAGGGTGGGTTTAGGGCTTGAGATTATGAGACCTTAGGGATTGATTTGAGGGGTCAAACGAACTTCGATTTTAGTGTTCTTAATATGTACGAACTCGTGAGATGATGAAGAATAGTTTTATATAAAAAAAATTGAGTTTCGGAACGCGGGTCGGGTTTTGACTAATTTCAGATTTTGAGCTAAATTTGGTACTTTTCAATTGGAATTCATTCCTTAAGCATAATTTTATGATAAAAATCTGAACTTGGTAGAGTTGGAGCACTCAAAGGCCGGATTTATAGGCAAAGGCACTGTGAAATAGTATTTTAGCCGGTTTTGAGGTAAGTAACGTTTCCAAACTTGGTTATGAGGGTTCAAAACCCCGAGCTAAATGATTTATGACTATTGTTGAGGTGATGCACATGCCAAGTGACGGGAGTGCGGGTGTGCACCGAGTATTTGTGGTCTGGCTTATACCATGGCACTGCTTAGTGATTATTCTCTGATGATATATGTGTTTCTATTAATGTGGTAATTGTGAACCTGTTAGAAATCATGTTAAGTATAAATGCAAATGCTGAGACCCGAGTGGTCGTATATTACTGTCTCATTTTGTGATTGTTTGATTCCATATATTCAGTCATGTTATAGCATACCATTTCATATCTCAGTCTCAGTATTTTTAATTATATGCATACTTATCATTCTGTCGGGCTGATGGAGGCATTTGTGATCCATGTGAGTGAGACTGAAGAGTAATGACTGAGTCAGGCCGAGAGCTTGTTATTGAGATAATTATGAGATCGTACTGCACACCGCATCGATATTAAATCATGCCTTCGTTTGCTTGATATGGCGCTTGGGACACTAGGGCCCCTCCGGATTCTTTACACCCCTAATGAGCGCATTGATGATGAGGGATGGATCTTCCCTGGGTATGGATCTTGTCCGGAGCTGATCTTATGTGAGGGATGGATCTTCCCTGGGCATGGATCTTGTCCTAAGTTGATGTTATGTGAGGGATGGATCTTCCCTGGATATGGATATTGTCCGAGTGTTGCATTACGGAGATGGATCTTGTCCGTGGGGGCTGAACTGGCCTTTTTTTCTCAGTACTGAGTGACTACGATCACCGGTGTTTATGCATATTCCGGGATGGAACTTCCCTGGGCCTGAGAGCCATATATAGTATTGAGTGGACTTCTGTGGGAGAGTTGTGAGCACTATGTGCATTTTCACACTGCGACATGTTGGCATGTAGAACATATGGAGGTATATCTAGTATATTCTGTTGTTATTTTTTGATAAACTGTGAACATGACTAAATTTTGTACGCTGATGATTTAATTATTGAGGTTTAGTCTGTCACTACCTCTCAGCTCATAGTTTGGGTTCGTTACTTCTGAGTTGGTGTACTCACGTTACCCCCTGCACCTTGTGTGCAGATCCAGGTACACCGGGACCCGGTAGTGCATATTGAGCAGCTGTCAGAGTTTTCATTGGGGTTGTCGAGGTAGCAGCTGGTGATCGCGACCTCGTTTTCTCTTCCTTATTGCACTTATTTTGAGACTATGTTGTCTATTTCTTCATTCTTTATTTTTTATATATATAGCAGCTCATGACTGAGTGACACCGGGTCCGGAGTTGGGGGTTTAAATTTAGTTTTTCTAATTTTTTTTTTAAACTTCAGATTCTTAGTATTATCAATAAATTCGTTTAAAATTTTGTTTTTACTGAAAATTGAATTTAGCTTAGTTAAAAAGGGCGGCTTGCCTGGTTCCACGACAGGCGCCATCATGACTCCGAAATTGGGTCATGACAGTGCTGGATAACGAAGAATAATATATTTCATGAGAAGTGTCTTTATAAAAATGTTTTGAAAGAAATAAGAAGTTCTCAGTTATATACCTTCGACGCATATTTATATAAGGAAATTTTACCTTCTATAGCAAAAGGTATACACTCTATTTTTTTTTAAATCAAAATTATTTTAAAATATTATTTTCTATAGTTACATTTTATCTCTTATAGCAAAATAAGTACTTATAGTATATACTACCATTGAGGCATGAAATACGCTATTTATGTTTTTCCTCTCTCTTAGACAGCTGGACATACCTATTTTTAAGATGATTGTCGTTACTGTATTCATGAATACATGACGCGAATATATGTGAATACATACGCATACAGCTGGACTGCTCTGATTTTAGGCGCTTTTTACTGTTGTATTTCTAAATACAACAGTGTGAATACATGTGAATACATGCGCGTACAGTTGGATTACCCTGATTTTAGGCGTTTTGTGTTGTTGTATTCATGAATACATGGCGCGAATATATGCTAGACTGCCCCGATTTTATGCGCTTTTTTGCTGATGTATTCATGAATACAGCAGAGCGCGAATACATGTGAATACATGCGTGTACAGCTAGATTGCCCTGATTTTAGGCGATTTTTACAAGTTGTAGTTATGAATACAGTAGTGCAAATACATGTGCGTACAGCTGGACTACCTTAATTTTTAGGCATTTTTATTTGTTGTATTCATGAATACAGCAGCGCGAATACAGTACCGTAACAGCTAAATAGTAGTTATATGAAGTAAGTATATATATGGTAGCTATAGAAAATTAATAGCCACTAAACAATAGTAGTTTCTGAAAATTCTTCTTCTCATATTCGTTTACCATTATATATGCAAGTGTCTAGTAGTAACTAATGGGCTTAAAACTTAGACAGATCAAAGACATTACTCCCTCCGATCCACTTTAATGTATTCTTTGGTCCTTTTTTTGAGAACCATAATATTTGATTTTTTCAAATCAAGAAGAAATTAACTTCTTTTTTCCAATGTTACCATTAGAGTAAAGAGCCTAGGAGTATTTGTTATATTTTCAATAAACATATTAAGATTAATAAGGTCAATTTTATTGTTAAATAATGCTAAAAAGGTGGATTCATTTATATGTGTGACTAAATGAGGAAAGGCCCGTATACAGGTCCAACATTGTAATTTTATTAAAATTATTATTTGTTGGTGTTTAGTTAATTTTTTGAGAAATAAATAATCATTATTATATCCAGTTACTTAGTCATGGATAGAGAATGATATTAGGGATCAGAGTTTACAGTTAATTTATTTTAATAATTTACATAAAATTAAACTATAAATTATAACTTATTAAGTTGCTCCAATTAACATAAAAAAGATTTCGTGCTATAATACTCATTTTAACCTCCAGTCGAAGTCAAACACAAACATCAAATTGAAAATTTGATATCAATGGTCTTAGAAAAAATACATAAGTTACTCCCTGAATTATGCATCAAATTCGGAGTACACACTTCCTGACCACGAAAATTATCTTACACACTCAACCTTTTCAGCGTGTGTCTAATACACACCTCCTTTTTTTTTACAAGTTTAAAAAAAATGTCGAATGTCACGCACCAATAAGACCATGACACGTATCACTATGATTTTTCTTTAAAAAAATATTTAAAATTACTCTTATACCCCTAATTTTAAAATCTTTTAACATCTCCATCTTCTTTTTCCTTCCGTCACAGTTGACACCACCGAAAAAAAGTTATTGTCATTGCTTCTTAACCTTCACGCAGATTCAATTTCTATAACAAACCCAAGGCCAAAAATGAAAGAGATGAAACTAAAATGACAATTCCTCTGTTCCTTATTTTCCTCCTCCATTTTCAGATCTCATGCCACAATTAAACAAAGCAAATCAAAGTCAGTTTTTCATTTTCATGAATTAAACAAATCTCATTTTCATGAATTAAACAACTTCAGTGTGAATAAAATCTCAAATCTTCCCTTATATGACAGAAACTGAGTTGGTGATTTTATCATTTCAGTCAATTCTATGAAATACAAAAGATTATTTATGTAAAGATTAGATGTTTAGGTAGGTTTTAATGATAGAAAATGAAGCACGAGATGTTTGGGAGGTAATTTTAAGAAAAATTTACAATACCTTCATTAAATTCTTCATTATGAGTTTTGGTGAATTTGGTAAATGGCAGAGAAAGAATGAAACAGGAAGGGAGTTTGGAGAAGACCGGAAAGAGGGGGAGTGTTCCTAGTAGTTTGGGGAATACCGAGATAAAAGAGATCTTAGAAACTTTTTTAATTTGATAAAATTGATAATAAGAAAAATATTACTATTATTTTGATACGTGGCACTAAAAATATGGATTTCGAAAAAATATTTACAAGTTTTACACACTCATTTTTTCTTGTTAAGCACGCGCGTGTCGAATAGGTGTGTATTAGACACACTTTGGAGAGGTTGAGTGTGTCAGATAATTTTCGTGGTCAGAAAGTGTGTAATAGGAATTTGGTCCATAGTTCAGGGGATAACATATGTATTTTGTCATGGTATTATTTTCCCACTATATTCGAATATTTTACAAGAGAATACATTAAAAAGCTACAAGTGTCATCTATATTCATAATTTTCTAGAATAAAAAGCATATCATTCTGTCTGTAAACTAATCTGAAATACATCCAAATTGGTCTCGCAAGTATTTCAACAGTGATAACTATCAGCTACTTGATGAAAGTTTAAACGAACAACATCATTATTTACAATACGATAAAAGATGAAAAAAATTATGATTTTACATCTTGTATACATCAAAATTAAGAGAAATTCTTAATTTTGCATTCTTAATGAGGTAATTTACTACTTCAAACAAAGAGAAAAATAGGCACTAAAACAAATATGAACGTGATGAAAATTGTAGCAACTCAATATAGTAGTTCAAGTTATATTTTATTATTACTTATTTAAATTGATGTTAACTTATGATAGAATAATAAACATGTGATAGAATTCTATATAAAATATATAGATTTTAATGTTTTCCTCAATATAAGGAGATGAGAGAAATAATTTTATTTTTTAAGAAATTATCATGTGTTAATTTTCATAATGAAATAATATAAAAATTATAACAAATAATGTTTAAGACAAGTCTATTAATAGTTGAAAACTTATCATGAAAGAATAGAGTTCAAACCATATAGATTAAATTATCACATCAATTAAGTGTCTAAGATATAGCCTCCTAGTACAGTAAGAACAAATCTCATTACTTAAATTAACTTTTGAGGTTTAACAAGCAATATTTTTAAAATTACTTTTGAATATAAAATATTTAATTTGAAATCACCTTCAAATAGTATGGATAGATGACAATCATTTAATTTTTATTTTCAAATTGCTTTAAAAAATAATATAAGTAAAGATGCAAATCTTGTAAATATCTATACTTCTTTTTGTTACTGTATTATTTAAAAATTAATTTTACTTTCTCTATGGAAACTTCTATTTGAAGAAAAAAAATTAATAATTTTCCAAAATGAGAAAAAGGTTGGAACAAAAAGCCTAATCAACACATGTATAGTGCATTTAAAGGAGAGTTGTGGCTCGAGAAATATGGGGTCCACGTGTATCAAGATGGCATAGTTTTGCGTTTAAGAAATGCAAACATGGAGTTTTTATGAAATGACATATATGTCCTTAGTCAACCATCTATCATTTTCTATATAATAGAAAAAACAGCCAAAAAGTAGACCGAAGAGTACTTTTTACTGTACTAAAAATATATTTTCACTTTTACTTATTTTCTATAAGCAAATCAAGAGAAAATCCAAAAGAATCTTGTTTTACCCTTAGCATTAGTTATTCTTTGCCTAAATCATTTCCAGAAACTTGTTCAATTTGCTGTTGTCATTATTATGAGTATTATTATATGTATTTCATTAATTATTTCACAAGAGATATGTAAAGTTGTAAAAGGAGGGAGTAGTAATATTAAGGCCACGGGCATAGAAGAAGAAGGTGCCAATGAGTTGATTGCATCGTTAATGATGGAGCACTTGTTCATTTTCCAAGAATTTAAAAATAAAATTAAAAAAATCAAGGCACTTGATGATTTTATTATACGAGATACGATATGCACGGATTCGGCTAGAGAATAGAGATTTGTTATTTGTCATGTCAGATCTTCTTTTAGGGTTGTTCCAAGAGGATGAGACACCTTTACGAAATATTAAAAGTGAAGAAAATAAATTATTAGTGAAAAATCAACGACAGTAATATAACATAAACCTAACAATAAACTAAAATGTTTTGTCTTGTACTCTCAAGGAAGTTTGTTTTTGATTCACATGTTAATTATGTGCAACAAATAATAATAGGAATAATAATGAAAATTGAGCCGACTATTCAATGTTTATATTAAGCTAATGTACACACATTTATCACACAACCATAATTAAGTGATATAATTATCATTGTTTACTTCGCCCGTATCTCATTCTATTTTGTAAAAATTGTGCGGGGCACTCTATTTGGTCGCCTCCATTTAACTTATACCCATTTTTTTTAAAACTTTTAACTTGTACCCACTTTTTAAATAACTTCAGCTCCCCTTTCCCTCGATGAGCTGAAGTTCACCAGTTAAGCTGAAGTTCGCCAGTTATAAAGACAAAACTTCAACATACGGGGCTGAAGTTCCGCAGTTACAAAGATAAAACTTCAGCTCTAGAGCTGAAGTTCCCCAGTGTAACTGGGGGAACTTCAGCCCCATATGCTAAAATTTTTGTCTTTATAACTGGTGAACTTCAGCCCCGTATGCTGAAGTTCCCCATTTACAAAGACAAAAACTTCAGCTCTAGAGGTGAAGTTCAGCCCCGTATACTGAAGTTTTTGTCTTTTTAACTGGGGAACTTCAATGCTGAAGTTTTGCGTGATTATCTTTGCTACTTCAACCCCGCATGCTGAAGTTATGCGCAAAAGCGGGTACAGATGCATTTTTTTTACAAAGCGAGTATAAGTTAAAATGTGGCACAAGAAGTGGGTACGGATGCAAAAGCCCCTCCTATTTTCCCTTTATGTTCTCTCCCTGGTTTGCAATTTCTAAATTAATGCAAAGTAGGACTAGGCATATATCGGATAAAATCGATAACCCGAGCCGTTAATTGTATATTGGGTTATCGGTATTAGGTTATCCGTATCGGGTTATTGGGTTAACGATTCGGTAATGGTTTAGAATTTTTTCACTATTGAATTATCGGTTGGGGCCTCGGTTTGCCAATTTTGTTAATGGGTTAACCGATAACCCAATAAGAATAAAGTTACGACTTTACCCTTAAAGTATGTACATATGCTAGGACTTCAGTTCATTCTCTCCTATTCTTTCTCAGCCGCACCATTCAGTTGCTTCATCTTCATTCTTCATAGTCCTTACTAGTTACTCCTAGCGTAAGTCTTTAGTCTTATACATTAGGCTTTTAATTTCTATAACAAAAATCATCTTTATATAGGGATTGCTCTATGGTTTCTTTTTTCGGGTTAGGCATTTAACAAACGACATCCAATTTATCTTGGATTGTTTGAGGGCTTCAACGCTTGTGGAAGTACAGGTATTATGTGAAATAAAAATTCTAAATCAACTATTGTTGTTATCATATTGGAGGAGGCAAAACTAATGCCTTGGAACATTTTGTGGGAACCGCTGCAGTTTAATAAGTATTTATCCACTGATTTTTTGGTGAAGCCTATAAAGATTGAGTAGTTGTTGTCTTGTTAAGTTGGAACTATTAATATTATATGTTTGGACTTGTTAATTTTAAGGTGAAATTGCTACTATTTTGTATTATTATTAATGTAATTGGACAACTGTTGTTGAAGAATTAATACTATTCTAGTTGTGGCTACTTGACAGAATGTAGAAATGGAGAGTATACTATATGTGAATTTTTCTCGTTTTTGCTTAACTCCAGTAAATTGTCTTCTCTTTTTTGCTTAACTCTAGATTGAGTTATTTTATCAGGTAAACCGATAACCGAACCGATAATGATCGATAACCGATTAACCGATATCTTATCATTTCGATTATTGATTTATCAAATTTGTAAACCGATAATATTCATAACCGAACTGAGCGCAAAGTAAAGAATTCTATGGTGATAAATGAGATTCGCATATACAAAAGCTAGATACCAATATCCCCACGCAGAAAAATTGACCAATAAATAAAGCATTTCATCTGACATGCCTGCAGAAATTTTGTAAGAGGCCAAAAAGTTTGATAGCAACAGCCTGCACTAGTCCTGAAACTTGCTGTCTCACGACACTAAACAAAGCTTTCAAGCATTCACTACACAGTGGTCCAGAAATATTCGTTTTCAGTATGGTCCAGAAACATTATTACAAAGTTATTTAATTTAAAAACCTACTTCGACTATTCCTTGTGCCATTTTCAATTTTCTTTTTTTGTTTCTCTGCATAAGAGTTACATCCACTAACTTGGCATGAAGTGCAAATCAGAAGACCTTTTTTCTTGGCTGCAACTAACAGTTCCATAGATATTAGATAGACTACTAATATACAATTAGACTACGAACCATGTTATGCACTGGTCTGAGTTGAAATGGTTAAATCTTGATCTTGAACATCAACTTGTGACGAAGTGCAACGCAAAGGTCTAGTTGCCGAGGGTTAGCGCTTGATCCATCCAGCTTGGCATTTGGCTCTGCTTTTTGGAATTCAGGAGTTCTCCGTTCTGGTGGAAGTAGCCTTCACCAGTTGTTAGGAGTCCACACTTACCTGCCAGATATGGAACAAACAGAAAAACATTATTGACCTGCATTTTCTCTGATTAATCAGAGTATGAATGCCAGTCTAATTTTGCTTGGCAATTGGCATCCCATGATATGATACCAAATCATTAGAACCTGCTGGCCAGTGCAATCACACAGATCTAACACCCATTTGACAATGTCAGGCAATGAATAAAGACACAAAAGAACATAAAAAGAGATTAAAAAAGAAAGAATCAATTACTTCTGCTAGAAATTTAATAAAACTAATCAGCACTGCTTAATAGTTATATTAAGATTCAAAGGGGCTTTGAAGGTTTAGGAGATAAGAGCAGTTTACCACTTTATATAGCTGCGAAATCGCCAGCCAACAGAGAGGTGTTTTTGTACTACTTCTTACTCTTTCCATTTACCCCTTCTCTTGTTATTTTTTTTTCCAATTCTTCTTTATTTGGTACATTACAAAAATTTCATGGCACTGCATGTTCATTGATGATTATATATGCAAGTATCACACCAAGAGTAAGAAACCAATGTGCCAGAAGAGTCGGTTGCATCATCAATAGAAAATGATGAAGTTCTTATTCAAAGTACATAAATAGATGCGTCATCAGTTAATTGACCTATTATTCAGTATGGTAAAAGCCATAAGTGGCCAAATTATGGCAACCAGTTGCCAAATACATATTTAGTAATTACGTCTTTCAGTACGAACCACTACTAAATATTTAATTAATAATTCCAGCATCATAGTGATGAATGACCTGGCCATAATAAGGGGAAAAAAAAGTTTCATTCTTTTATATGAGAAAGGTTGGTCAACAATGTTCAATTGGCACTACCAACCAAAAAAATAATACTATAAGAAGGGAAGGAACCAGAAAGGACTAGTCCTCACTAATTTTAAAACCCATGCAGCATAACAGAATACAGCATATGCAAGAAGTAAACATAAGAATTGACAAATGATCTGTCCTTACATCCAGGATATTGCAGTATATTACCATCAGCAAAAGATAATTCCCTACCGGTGAAACAATAGGACTATAACTAAAGAACCAAGGATAAATGGAAGAGACCATCAAAAACCACTTCTTTTATAAGTAAAATGAAATTTTATTACCTCAGCACCCAGAAAGTGCCTCAAAAAGTTAGAACATGCTAGTCAAATTGAAAACTTACTCCTATGCATGTATTATGGATAACTTCCAAATGCCCCTATCCAATTAAATTTTCGCACCGCATGAAAGAAATTTTACACTTACTAAAAGCATAGCGGCAGAACATGGTTCTCTCTGAATATCTAATTCCCCATTTCAAGCAATTTCTGTCTATTGACACTATCTCCAGCTATGTCAGTGTACTAAGTGCTTGCCTCTAACAAAAACTAATTACTCTAGGAAGCAATCTTACCCGAGATTTTTTGGTTTTTTCCCGGTATCAGTTTAGTTCTAGCTAGAGCCAATCTTACCATCAAAGCACAAGATCACAATTTCTCTAATTACATTGTTCCGTGTAATATGTGATCTTATTCTCCGTGTAGTCTTGGAATTTGACTATAGATTTAGGCATTCTATGCATTATGAAGCATAAAGCAGTTGCCATCTACTGGAAAGCAAAAAAACAGTGCTTCAGGTCTTAGGGGAAAGAAGTCATACTATAGGCTTCAAGGGAAAAGCTTGAGGCCAATTATTCGAACACGGTATATACCAACTTCATCACCGGCCAAGGGAGAACAGAGAACTGGTTTCTGTAAATCTACAACAGTGTCTTCACTTAAAAGTTTGAACAGTCATATTCTCCATATACAGTGTCCTAAAACATCCACGCAAATAAATCCTATCTGGACAAACTGATTCAAAAGAAAATCAATTTGTTTCAGAATCCCTTTCAGCAGAAGCTCAACAACTATATTTTTGGTTATAAGTAAACAAATAGTTTTATCTTCCAATTGTGAAAGGAAGAGTTACCTCACTCAAATGTCATTGCCTTAGTTGTTGCCTTCACTCAGACTTGTGGTACTTACACCTATCAAAGGTTAAAGACGGGCATTTGATTTCCCAGCTAGTTTGTAGCTCTCAAAACTAGGTTCTTCTTTTTCTTTTTCATTGGAGAAGATCTACTGATATTCAAGTGTAATCAACTGCAAGGAAAACTCCAGATTGACCAAGAAAACTACCAGGGAAGCTGAAAGCTCAAGTGAACAGCTAATCACAAGCAATCATTTACTAAGGCTTAGTATAGGAGGTAACATCCTCAAGAAAATCTATAAGAGCCTAAATCCCATTTCCAATCATCAAGGTACTGCTGGCCTTGAAGAAACTTGGCAATAGTATTAAGAGACGAAAAAGATTACAATCCATGAATGATCCCCATTTCTGCAAGACCAATGCAGACACCAACAACCAAAACAAAAATAAACAAAAAAGCGGTTGATAAGNCCCCCCCCCCCCCCCCTCTCTCTTCCCTTTTTTTTGCTTGATATGAATTTCCATAGACCATCGTCCTCTTTCTTTTCTCATCATTCTGCAAAGTCCATATGTGTTGGGGAACGATTGAATAACTTCTGAGTAATCAATTAAATATTACCAAAATATCATTGCAACTATTATTTGCAAAAAAATGCTTGCTCATTCAATCCAACCATTGACAACTGCCTAATAGCTACACCTGCTCTTGTCCATACTAACTAGAGAAAGTTGCACAAAACAAGAGCATTCAAGCATATACACCATCATCCGCAACAAGAGGTACAGAAAAGCTGGCCTTAAACGATTGAGAAGCTCGATCTATAACGCATGGCTTCCACAAGTTACAACGAAATTGGGAAGCTCAATTCTGTATAAAGCAGCACTTCCACAAGCTACAGACTAGTACAGCAATGGATTTGCTCATAGGAATAGTTTACCAAATTCTGAATTTAGCGTCAGAATATTATTAGTAACAGAAAATAAAAGGAAATTGAGAACTGAGCCAATTCTGAGACACTGATGTATTCCATTTTTTAGATCTTCATATAGTATTTCACAACAAGAACAGAAATTACAAGATATCACAACCTTAGAATGTGAGCTAATACCAGATGCAAAAGTGTAAAGACTAAGTGCTATCTATACAAATGCACCTAAAGATATTAAAATGAAAGAGAAGAGAGTATACCCTTTTCCCGTCCCTTTCTCTTTATTCAGTATCTGATGGCAAATAAGATGAATGGATAGGGTCTCCAACTTCAAGCGATAAATTCTGTAATCCTGGCTTCAATTCCCTGTTGTAAAACTCCTCATACTCCACTCTATCTCCTCCTTTCTTCTTCACCTCAACAACTCTCAGCGACGGCGTCAACTCAAATATCTCAGCTGCAACTGTCAATGGTCCCTTTTCACCCTCTTTAGACCCCTCCAAACTCATTCTACAATCCTTCTTTCTCACTGCAAAGCTCACAACTTTAGCAATTTCCTCCAACTTACTTATGATCTTGGGCACGGGAGCCCCGGATACAAACCTTGCCCCATCTCCTCCCTCCTCAAACAAACCAGACAAATCAAAACCTCGGGAAAATGAAATGATATCAAATGCATTCAAGCTAGCTGGCCTAGGCAAAGTAGCCGGCTTCCTTCTCATCTCCATTTCAGATTCAGACTCCGATCTATCAGACGAATAATCAACCCCGCCATCATAATCATCATCATTAACACTGCACAACTTGTCATCCTCAATATAAAACTTGACATGTTTAAAACCCTTCTTAAACCACCTATTGTTCATAACCTCCTGAATAGTGATCCTAGTTTCAGGATTAGTATCAAGAAGCTGTCTTAGAAACCTAGTCAATTCAGGCGAAAACCATCTAGGACATCTAAATTCACCTTTATATATCTTCTTATACATAGCCATAATATTCTGATCATGAAATGGCAAATACCCTGCCATTAGCACAAACAGTATAACACCACATGACCAAATATCAACTTTGGCTGCATCATAACCCTTTCTAGCTAAGACCTCCGGCGCCACATAGGCAGGGGTACCACAAAAAGTATGAAACAAACCATCTTGTTTTATCTGCTCTGAAATGGCACTAAGGCCAAAGTCAGAAACTTTCACATTCCCATCTTCATCTAACAGTATATTTTCAGGCTTTAGGTCCCTATGGTAAACTCCACGAGCATGACAAAAGGCTACAGCAGAGATTAACTGCTGGAAATATTTTCTAGCAACTTCCTCCTTGAGCCTGCCTTTAGCAACTTTGTTAAAAAGCTCACCACCTTTAACATACTCCATAACAAAGTAGATTTTGGCCTTTGTGGCCATAACTTCGTACAATTGGACTATGTTGGGGTGCCTAACTCTCCTTAAAATAGAGATCTCGCGTTTTATGTGATCAATAAGACCAACTTTCAAGATCTTTTCTTTATCAATAACTTTTATAGCAACGCTCTCATTTGTCTTCACATTCCTAGCGTGGTACACCTTAGCAAACGTACCATGCCCAAGTAATTTCCCAATTTCGTACCTACCCAATAGAAGTCCTTGATTTTCCTTTTTGCCCAGACTTCTTGCCGGCGCTAGGTTGCTTCTACTGCTGGTGCTGGTGTCGCCGGCGGTAGTGGTTCCGGCCATGGATTCTCCAAACTTTAACCAAAAATGGGTACTTCAAAATTTGCCCAGAATATAATACAAATAGGGGTTTCCAAATTTGCAACAAAAGGGTAGTTCAAGATTTGCGAAAAATAGGCAAAAGATCAAAACGGGTAGTTGAAAGTCAGCCTTAAAAATGGGTTTTTTAGAGGAGTTTATGCCATTGAAATGGTGGGCTGTCGATGTTGATGTTGTTGTTTGTGTTTTTGAGCTATATTTAGGAGGCTTTGTATAAAGGAAGAAAAATTATGCGTGTATGTATAAGAGCTGTATGTATACTGTAATCTACTTTGTTATATTAAAAGGGGTGGGTGGTGTAGGGTTGAGGGGAGGTGGGGGCGGATTCTTATAACGATTATTTTTACTTTAATGCGTATAAGGATTATTTTACGTTGTGGGGAGGGAATCCACCAGCTGGAAAAATCATGAAATTAAATTGTCAATTGAGAAAAGGTTTTTTTGTAGTGTTTTCACACAAAAAAAAAAACCTTTTTAATGAAAGAAAAAGACTAATAAAGGAAGATTTCTTTTCTTTTTTTTTCAATTTTTAAAATAACGATGCTTGAGTCACGTGACGTTCATGTGATTGCTTTTTACGTGGTTGGAGTTTATTGGTTTTGAAGATATATGGTGTCTGTTTCTTTGAAGGAAATTTCGCGATGGATATTGGAATTATTCTATTTTTGGGTTCCAAAGAAAAAGAGTTCTTTTTTTTTTTTTTGTTTCGTTGTTTCTGAAAAGGAGTTTTATATTCGTATTGTTGAAAGCTTTTACAGCCACAAAGATTTGTACGATCACGAGATTTTGGTGAATTCTTGAGGATTTTGTTTGGCTATAGATAATTTTATTACAAGCTTTTAATACTTTTTGTTAATTTTAAATATTATTATTTTCAACTTCAACCAATTTATGCGTCTCACTTAAAATTTTCAACTTTATAAGCATGATTTTTATTGTGTGGAGTTGGAGAAAATTCTACCCTTCATGACCGACATGATTTTGATTTTTGAGGACATTCTATCTTCATTTCTTTTTTGTTTGATGTATAATTAAACCAAGGTTTTTTTTTGGTAGCCAGGGACTTTGAAATTCCTCCTTTTGTTCTTTTCTGTTTAGTGGCTGTCTTTGTCAAATAATAATAAGTTTGTAGGCAACTATATATTACACATACCTGAAATTAGATTACTAGCTCTTACTGCTTTGTTTTCATTTTATGAGGTATCAATGGTGCTGTTCGACTCTTACGTCATTTATCATATCTATTCAGTTATTACTTTCAAAAATATGCATAACTAATTAAATCAGATAGGTAGATTAAGGACCCGTTTGGCTATAGATTTTGCCAAAATAAACTTGGGTTTTATTTGACAAACACATGTTTAGTCATAAATTTTGCCTATATTTTGGCCAAATCTCAAATCCAAAAATCAACTGGGCCAAATCCTTCATAATACATATATTTTTCCAAAATAAATTTGGAAAATATATTTTGAAAACATATGTCCAAATACATTCTCATCTCCAAACCAAACTTTACCCAAAAATAATTTTTCAAGATAAATTTGAAAATCTATGATCAAATGCTAGCTAATATCACTCTAGACTACAAAGATGGTAATACTTTTGATAGGCATAAAACGTGGTAAACATAGCTTTGATATGTGTTGAGGTTTTGAAATGAGCCCTAATATCTTATCTCGAATTCTTGTCATATTTCTTATTTCATGATATTTTTGTCATCTGACCTCTCTTTTTTTAGGTAAGATATGTCTGCTAACTTTTGATCCTCTTTCGTTTCTTTTGCTTTTCCTTTTTTGGTATGAAAACAAAAAAAATCTCAAGGAAAAGCAAAATGTCTCATCAAGATTTAGGGCCGTAACTATTTTTTTATTTTTTTTAAATTAGTATTTGGCCATAAAAATAAAAAAAATTTACTTGAAATTAAGTAAGCGTTTGGACATAAATTCTAAGCATTTTTTTTCAAATTTGAAGATGAAATTGTGCTTGGTTATAATTTTTGCAATATATTTGGATGTACTTTTTTCAAAACCACCAAATGATTTATACCCCCGTAATTTGTAAAAAAAAGTATCAAAACCATCCCGACGACTTGATTATCCTACTTGAAACAACAATCAAACATGCTAATTGTTTAAATATACGAACAATCTCTAATAGAAGTTGTAGTGACTCCTTGGGGTAAAAGTATAATATCCAAGGCCACTCAATCAAATGGTGGCTAGTTGTAGGTATTACCTACATTTAATAACTGATTGAGGTTGATTGGGGTCCTTTTATAAAATTCAAAAATATAAGGTCAATTGAAAAAATGGCTCTCAACAGCTTTTCAAATTTGAAAAATGCATTTTGAAGTTGGATTTGAAAAAATGTAAAATTTTCATAACCAGACAATGTTTTGAAAATGTTTTAAAAAAAGGAAAAAAAATTCTTATGTCCAAACGGACTTTAAATTTAGGAATATTTTGGGAATTTAAAAAACTTTTAAAAATTATTTTTTAAAGTTTATACTCCAAATCACTCATAAAAATTCAAAAATAGTTCCAAATCATATTCATGTTCAAACACGACTCTAATTTTCAAATATCATTTTCAACTTGAAACATTTTACCGAAATTTCACAGTTTTTATGTTCAAACGCCCACTTAGACTTTTCTTTTTCTATAATCTTCATGATTATGGTAGTAATCATCTTAAAAGTAAAGCCTACTTAGTGCTCTTAATCACACATCTGCATCATTTTCTCCCGCTAACAATATTGTGACAAGTTCCCTTATCTAATAAGTAAATCACTGTTACACCTGCTTAAAGATGTGACCGTCCGTTTCTTTTTTAAAATCTTTTTCGCAGGAGGAATAATGAGAGATAATGAAATTTAGTTTTCTTCTTTTTTCCATCATTTATTTCAGATATATATACAACATAAGATCAGGAAAGAGAATATTGTTTTATATATTAGTTGTAAACCAAAATGATGATTACTGGTTTAAGCTTCAAGACTGGAAAAAGCCGAGAAGATGAAGATTTGACGCAACAAGAAGCTTTAGGAAAAGCATATGATGTAATTAGTTAACCTAAAGAGAAAGATAACCAATTTGATGTAAAGGTGAATGACAGTTTATATGCATCTTGTTATATTTTGATGATCTAACAAACTTAACGTCAAGAACCAAATAAGAAATCGGATATATATCCTCAAGTATGTAAAAATAGTCAGACTTAAGTTGGAGATGTACATCACTCCTTCAAAAGTTATAGAATCAACAAGGGGAACAGTTCCCCTGTTGATCGGACCAATCAACTCTTCAATAATTGTAAAGTTGCCGCATGCACACGCAACAGTACAAGAATAGTGCAGCAGGCAACTTTGTTGGGAATGATCGTGTACCCAACATGCTTACATCATTCAAGTGATGTCACCAATGTTATATTAACATTAAGCCAAAGACAAAACACCTACTTGAACACTTAGGGGTCGTTTGGTAGGAAGCATTAGATAAAATAATGCATGCATTAGCTTTGTGTATTAATAATACCTTGTTTGGTAGAAATTTTAAACCTACACATTAGTTGTGCAAGCATTAGTTATACATCATATTTGGTATTATCTTATGCATAACTAATGCATACAAAATCATTGTATTGGCAATGCAATGGGTTTTAATGCATGCATTAGCTTAGATAAAGACAAAATTGTCCTTCAAAATTTATGCTTGATTAAAATATACTAGTTATTATATTAATGAAAGTTTAAAATAATTCAAATAGTGAGAAATAAAATTATATCTCTAGTAATTAAATAAATACTTAGCATATTTCTTTTTTTATAAATAAATATTTAGTTCTGTATTACAATATAGGTAGACAAATCAAATGTTTTTTAAAACTTTTTCATATAAAAAAATTTCTCAACATATGTTTCTTTTTAAAAAATTAGAGTGACGGACTGGTTTTGAGGGCATTTTTGTAAACAAGTAATTTTTTTAGAAATTGTGTAATGCTTTAATACATCAAACCAAACAATGGATAAGAAATATGTCAGCATAACTAATGCAACCATAAATAATACCAGCATTACTAATACACCATATTCAGCATTATTCTTATGCACCCTACCAAACGACCCCTTAAAGATTTACGTAAGCATTCTCAATGGTGATTGATCATCTGGCAAGCGATGCTCAAGTGCATCAAGAACAAAGAACAACATAGTAACAGACCAGTTCCATGTATTGAATTATATCATGCCCTTAGTTGTATTGTACCTTTGTTAAAATTCTCCACTTCTAATTCCTATTTAGCTTAGTTAGAAGCATTGTGTAGGAAACTTTTGTAAATTATAAATCCTTGTGTTTGTGTCTTGGCTAAGAGTTAGTCGAGTTGTAAAGTCTTTGTAATAGAGTTATTACAAAGCGACTTGTAATAGAGTTGTTACAAGTTAGTGAGGGATTAAGAAGTTAATTTTTAGGTTACAATAGGTTGTAATCTAAAGTTTGCTTAGTAGCGAAGTTGAAATCCTACAAGGATAGGTCGTGATTTTTTAATCTCGTGAGCTGGGAGTTTTCCACGTAAAACTTCTCTGTGTCATTTACTTACTGCAGTGTGAGTGTGTTCTGTGAGAACCAATTGAAAACTCATTTTTCTATATAATTTGGTGGACCCTCGAATTTTATCCGGAAAAAAAATATCATGATAGCAAAAATTACATTAAGGGAAGGTTATGACAATATAAAGGACAAAATAGTCATTACAATTACTATATCACTGGTCAATGACCAAATTTTGAGATAGGAGAGGAAGAGTTTTTACCGTCAAAATTAAGCATTTAAGTATCCCCTTTCCTTAAGAGAAAGGAAACGGGAAATTTCTTTTTAAGTCTTTGGATTTCACTTTCCTTCATAGACTTCAATGTGTTGATAAAATATTTAGGAAACCATCACAATTACATAATATAAGTCAGCATATATATATATATATATTTCTTAATAGATATTGAATCTTGGATTGGTGGTGTTAGAGGTCGAGTAGCAAGTCAACCTAATGGTCGGTTTGTGAATTGTGATTCAAAGATACGTATTTCCTTTTCTTCTGACGGATAAGGACATTAGATTTTATTTTTTTCAATTCTAGCGAGTGTTTCAATATAAAATCAAATTATGAGAAATTAAAGTGATTTGCTGACAGTAGTTTGAACTTCATTTTTTTTTTTTTAGAAAATGTGGAAGTTGAAGATGTGCGTAGATTGTTATATTTTTTTTTTTTTTGGGCAGATGTTGTAAATGGAAGTAGAGTTTGAAAAAACGTCTCTGAGAAACATTCTCAAGTCAAAATTAATAAAAACAGGTAATGAAAAATATTTATTTTTCGAAAAACAATAACCTTAACAAACATCAACTCAGAAAATCTTTTTGCATGTTTTGTAAATGAAAATTGATGTTTAAGGCTACCTAAGATATTTGGTGTACTACCACAAAAAGATGTGGTGCAGTGGATGAGACTGTTCTTCTCTTAACTAGAGGTCTCGGGTTCGAGCCCTGAGTATGGAAAAATCCTTGATAGGGTACGCTTCCTCCGAATGGGCCCTACACGGTACGAATCCGAATATAGTCGGGCTCCAATGCGGGTACCGAACACCGGGTGGGAAACCCAAAAAAAGAAAAACATATTTGGTGTAGTAGTCCAAATTATTTGAATGTCTTTTTAAATGGTAAACACCCTTTGTCTGCCTATATATGTCAAATGTAGGATATTTTTTATATTTCTAAGTATAACTCGATTTGTAGTTTATAACTTTATATGATGACTTAATAGTGGATTCGCCAGAACTTGCCAATGGTTAACCTTACGTAGTAATATGTTACCAGAAAAAATTTAAGATAATCTTACAGTCTAGCTAGTCCATGTAATAATATTTTTCATTCAATGAAACGAAAAACTGCCACTAAACAAAAGGACAAGAATAAATATACATAAAATCAAATGCCGTGTAGGAATAATTTTATTAATTTCCACAATCAGAAGTCAGAACTCAGAACCATCAAAATTCAATTCTTAATCCCAGTTGGTTTCAATTGTCGGTTTGTAGGCCACCTACGTGCAAAAGGTGTCACCCATTTATTTATGCTTATGTATGAACTGCAACTACTGTATTGAAATTTTAAAATAGATGACAACAATTTTTCCAACTAATTATACAAAAATTAATCATTTTTATTAGACAAAGTGTAATAAGAAACAGCTAATTTGTGTATCATGTAAAATGAACGCGTAAACATAATAGCCAAAAGACACTTCGTTGTTGCTTCCGTATAGGAGTGGCAAACGGCGGGTCGGATCGGATATGGGTCGGATCGAAATGGATAATAAAAATCGGATAAATTATCCAATTCGACCCATATTTAACACGAATAATAAACTAATTCCGTAGAATAGATTGAAGTACTTTCTTGTTTTAAGGAGTACTTGTTGTACCTGTTTTTGTTTAGAGAAGTTGTCTATGAAATGAGATCTTAACTATCACTATATGGGGCGAACTTTTAGTGTTTTTTTTTTTTAGTATCTTTTGTTGTTCTTCTCACTTGACAATATGATGAAAAAAATTACTTCGACTTCACGTTTAAATTAATCAGAGGTGGAACCGGAATTTGAAGGTTATAAGTGCTGACCTTATTATCAAATATTAGCTCTTTTTAGTTATTGAGTTCACAAGTAAATATTTTATTAGTTTTTTTTAATACAAATATAGATTTTGGCGAAAGCTTATGGGTTCAGACGAATTCGTAGCTACTAGGGTTGTGCATGGATCGGATTTAGCACATTTCAGATTCAGATTTCGGATTCTACAAAATACAATCTGAATCCGATGCCAACTAATATCGGATCGGATTTTAAAATTTGGATCGGATAAATATTTTGGATCGGATTATACGTATTATTACAACTATTGCTAATCTAATTGGCTAATGTATCTGCCTTATCTGCTTCTTCTGTGTTCTATGCTAATACAAACATCTCTTTGCTTTTCATCCCTTTTATCAACATTGCATCTCTAAGAAAATATTTCTCTAGAGGTTTGAGTTGTTATCCCCAAAGTTGAAAACTCATACGTATATTTTCTTTGTAAAAGATGCAATACAGCAAGAAAAATTTATGTTTCTTCAACTATGAGGGTACTATAGTGCCAATATAGCTAAATCCATGAGTTCATTACTCAAATGGTCACTCAACTATCCCAAATTATCTCCTAAAGTCACTTTACTTTCGTTTGTAACAACAAAGTCACTGAACTATGTCTATTGCACTAAGAACTCTTAACTAGATTTTTCAAATTTTGGATTGCCAAATACATATTTTAGCCTCTAAATTATAACATTTATCTTATTTTTATTTTTTTTAACTTTTAAATATTATGATTTTCCTTTTTTAATTTATATTATGGACTTACATATACAATAAATAGATATTATTTATAAATTAAAAAATAAAAGTATTTAAGTAAATATAATGCTGGAATAATAAAATAATGAGCATAGTAAAAAACAAATTTATTACAATAATTTGTTAGTAATAATAATTTTAGTATTAACAACAAAAATTCAAAAATCTATTTACACAATTCAGAATGAAAAAAAATAAAGGTTGTAAAAATATATTCCATGCACATAATATAAAAATAATTATTTAAATAAGGGTAGTTTTATAATATGCATTATATATTCTTGAAAATTATGCTCAATTATATAATTATGTTTCTACCAACTTTTTGACGACACAAAGTTATGTCGGCGGAAAGTAGGGGGACTATCTGTATTGGGTAAAATATGTTGTGTTAAGTCGTGCATGGAATATATATAATATGATTGAGCATAATTTTCAAGAATATAAATGTATATTATAAAAAAAACTTTTATTTAAATAATTATTTTTTACGTTCATGGACTATTATTTTACAACCTTTATTTTCTTTTATTCTGAATTGTGTAAATAAATTTTTGAATTTTTGTTGTTAATATTAAAATTATTATTACGAACAAATTATTCTAATTAATTATTTTTTACTAAGCTCATTATTTTGTTATTCCAGCATTATAGATGCTTAAATAATTTTATTTTTTTAATTATAAATAATATTTAATGATTCATTAGGTAAGTTCATAATATAAATTAAAAAGGGAAATTATAAACATTAAAAAGTTAAAAAAATAAAAGAATCTAAATATTTATAATTTAGAGGGTAAAATAGGTATTTGGCAATCCAAAATTTGAAAAATCTAGTTGAGTGACCTTGTGAGTGCAATAGGCATAATCTAGTGACTTTGTTGTTACAAACAAAAGTAAAGTGACTTTAGGCGATAATTTGGGATAGTTGAGTGACCATTTGAGTAACGGACTCCTAAATCCAGCAACTGTAAAGGTAATAACTTGGAGGAAGAGGTAAGGAACTAACTATCCGAAATTGAAGTTTAGTATTTATACATACCTAAATAATTTCAGATATTCAGATCTGATCGGGTTAAAATTATATCAATCCGAATCTGATCCGAATATCCGAAATTTTAATAAACATAATCTGAAATCCGATCCGAATATCCGAAATCCGAAATTGAACGGATCGATTCCAATTTAGAATATCCGATCCAAATAAATAGCCTTATACCTCACTTCCTCCACCAAATTAACTTTAGTCAGCTATCTCATTTTGAATGACAATGCACTTGTACCTTCTGGTAATTTTTCGTGTATTGCGGGAGATATTATTGGAATTTCATTCTCTTGCATTTCTAGCTAGTTTTTGTTGCATTGTTTCTCTTTGTACAGAAAATTACTGATTAATCACAAAATAGTGCAAAATTATTTTGAAGAGCTTTAATTCAATTTGGGTGCACCGCCCACCGCCCACTGCCCACATTCCGCCCTCATACCCGGCACCACCCCCACTACAAGTCGTAAATGAAGAATGCAAGAAGGAAAAATGTGGAATTTAATGAGAGAATTAATTAAAGAAAGATTTTTTTGAGTAATTAATGGTTGCTTTATCGTACTTCCTTCCAAAGAGAAAGAAGAGATAATAATAATAGTAGTATATTATTCACCTCACTAATCATATATTTTTAAACTTCCGTTTGCTATAAGTTCAATAGCATTCACATATGAAAGTCAACTACTACTACAAAAAATAACATGAGAATAGAAAAATGCCGACTGAACATGTTGATCCTTTTATTCCAGGTTTCCAGCATAGAATTATCAGAGTTCTTAGATTACTTTGGGATGACATAATTGTTAATCAACTTACCCACCATCTGCCATCTGCAACCCAACAATTAATTAATATTTATGTTTGGTAGGTCTACTAAGGAGATGAAGGCTCCCTATTGAAACGTTTAATTCCTAGTGTTCGGACTTAAAGACTTTAGTTAAGGTTAGAGAGACGCCAATCTTCCTTTATAGTACCTTAACTTTCTCATTATAAACCTAGAAAAAATAAATAGACTTACTTTACTAGTACTAGGCCTAAATTTAGGGAAATCGTTTCAAGCTTCTTTTGGAAGAATCTATAAATGAAAAGAAGAAGAAAATAAATAAATGGACGATGTCGTCTTTAATAGTAGAGAAACCGGAGCTTTAGGAAAAAACTCAATTTTTTGGTAAAAATAGCACGGGCTAGTCAGTTTTCGGACTAGTCATTCAAAAATAATCAACGTTAGCTAAATTATCGAAAAATAGTCACTATTTTGCTGCAACAGAGATCGGTTCAGTATAATATACTGGAGTTCGGTGCACCTGTGCATGAACTTCCAGCATATTATATTGGAACTCCAACATGCGGAAAGTTCTAGCATAATATACTGGAGATTCAAGCACTTGTGTATGAACTTCCAGCATATTATATTGGACTGATATACTTTGCTGGAACTCCAGTATAATATGTTGGAGTTCCAGTATACTTATGTTGGAACTCTAGTATATTATACTGGAGTGTTTTCGGATTTTGAGCAGTGTTTCGTTATCTTTACATGAAAAGTGGCTAAATTTTGATTACTTTTGAAAGTGTGGCTATTTTTGAATGACCACTTGTAAATCTGGCTATATTTCAATTTCTCCCAACTTTTTGTCAAGTAATTCTACGGGGCAAGTGCACTGTAACATCCCAGTCCGTTAGTAATATTGTCCGCTCTGGACCTAATCCCTCACGAGTAAGGGTGTTCATAAAAATCTGAAAAATCAAATCAAACTGAAAACCGAACTAAACCAACCAAAAAATGATACTTTTTAGGTTTGGTTTGGTTTTGGTTTTGAATTTTAAAAACAGATTAAATTTGGTTTGGTTTGGTTTGGTTTTAGTTTTGAATTTTAAAAACAGATTAAATTTGATTTGGTTTTGGTTTTGGTTTTAATAAAAAAATAACCGAAAAAATCGAACCAAACCGACTATAAAAGTAGCTATTTAAATTTATTATGGCACCTATATATATATATGTAAAAAGTTTCTAAAATTTTATGGTACATATTAGTCATTTATATTTTTGGTCTAGTTCTTTGCTATTATAATAATCTAATTCTTTGCCTTCACATTCTAGTTGGGAGTTTTCGTTTGCAAAGAACAAGAATTTATTTCATGTTAAAAATAATCGATGTTAATCGAGTACTTTAATTATTAATAACTATTTGATTGAATTATCATCAAGATATCTTAGTAAATGATACATTTCTCAAAGAGCAACTGATTTGATTGTGTTACATTGAAAATGTAGTCACCAAATATGTCTTTGGTAGTATTTAGAAAATAACCGATGAATAATAAAAAAAAATCAAAAAATTGACAAAAACTGAATCAAACCGAATCGATAAAAACCCGACTTAATTGGTTTGATTTGGTTCTAATATTTAAAAATTTGGCTTACTTGGTTTGGTTTCTTTTTTGAGAAAAATTGACCCAAACTGAACTATGAACACCTATACTCACGGGTTTAAAACGTGTCACCAAGGTCTAAGGCTTGTTAACTTATATACCCAACATCCCTCTTGTGTTTTTGCCGATATGGGACTCTGTCTAAAGTATGGGGTGATACATACACCCCCTCTTATGGACTCAGCGTTCTCGCTGAGGTTTTCCCCACCTCATGGGATTCTCCTAAACTCAGCACTTCGGTTTCCCCCGCCTAACCGGAATTTGCCTAAACTCAGTTGAACTTTGACCCACCATCGGCAAGGCTGACACAAGTGTGGCTCTGATACTATCTGTAACAGCCCAGCCCGCTAGTGATATTGTGTGATGACCCAATGGGTCATTTTATAAATTAAGACTCTGTTCCAGGCTCATTATCTTTTAAAAGATTAATTTTATTTATCTCGATTTGTGTGCGCAGTCCGGGCGTAAAACCGGAAAGCTTTTATGTGAAAATAATAATTTTTGGAATTTAAAATTTGGTTTTAGTTGACTTGGTTCAACATTTTGAGTGAACGGACCCGAATCCGTGTTCCGACGATCTCGGTAGGTCCGCAGTAAAATATGGAACTTGGGCGTATGCCCGGAATTGGATTCCGAGGTCCCTAACCTTAGATTATCAATTTTTGAAAGAAATTATTTTTTTGGATTTTTAATGAAATGAAGAAATGAATTAATATTTGAAATCATTGGTATCGGGTCCGTATTTTGGTTTCAGAGCCCGATACAGGTTTGTTGTGACATTTAATCCTTATTTGTGAGATTTGGTGAGAATCGGAATTTATTTGACGTGATTCGGACGTTCGGTGAAGAAATAGTGAAAGTTTAAGTGTTCTTGAGAAAAATGATGAGTTTTGAGGTTAAATTCATAGTTTTAGATGTAATTTTCATGATTTGATCGCACGATCAAGTCCGTATGATGTTTTTAGACTTGCATGCATGTTTGGTTTAGAGCCCCAAGGGCTCGGGTGAGTTTCGGGTAGGCTTCGGGATATTTTAAACTTGTAAAATCTGGTGTCATAGATGTGCTGGTGTGCCCGCACCTGCAAGCCTTGAGCCGCAGGTGCGAGCGGAAGCCCACAGGTGCGACCAAGCCTGGGCTCCCCTACGTCCGCAGGTGCGGACCCTTCTACGCAGGTGCGCGACAGCAGAAGCCGTAATGCAACCGCAGGTGCGACCCAAGCTGCCCAGCTCCTTTTCCGCAGAAGCGGAAGTTCTCCCGCACGTGCGCAAAAGCAAGAACGACCCAAGCACCGCGGGTGCGAGGGTCGGGCAGTGAGTTCATATTAATTAGAACTCTAGCTTTTTTCTTCTTATTTTTCATAAGGGTAGAAGACCGATGGCGATTTCTCAAGGCTTTTTCTTCCAAAATCATAGGTAAGTATTCATTAACTATTTTCTTTCAATTACCCAATGTTTTTCATCACTTTTCAATCCAAAATCAAGAGTTTTTATGGTAAAAATTTAGAGTTTGGGTAGAATTAGGAAATTTTATAAAAATCGAATTTTGACCTCGAATTGGGGTCGTATTTTGAAACTAATTGCATATTCGGGCTCGGGGGTGAATGGTAAACGTAATTTGGTCCGAATCCTGAGATTGGACCAAGCAGGCTTGGGGTCGGGTTTTAATTTTTTTTTAAAAACTTAGGAAAATCATAAATTTTCAGTAAAGTTACTTCCTTTAGACTTAATTAATGATATCAAGCTAATAATTATTAGATTCGGGTGCGTTGGAGGTAAATTCGAAAGGAAAAGCGGTAATTGAGTAGCGAGTGGCCTGCGAATCTGAGGTAAGTGCTTGATTTAACCTTGACTTGAGGGAATAGGAATCCCCAACTTAAATTCTATGTGAATTTGCATGTGTGTGGTGTATAGGTGAGGTAACGAGTATCTATGCACCACCAAATTTTTTGTTTAACATGATCCCTTTCCCCGTTTCTAATTATTTGCTTCTTGCCTTAATTATTTCATGATCATTGATGTTTATATGTCAATTTGACTCGTTAACTTATTGTTAAGTATTGTTTCAAGTATTTTTGAAGTGTTGGCTATTCTCTTGGTTTTGTTATGTTACATAAGGATTGAGCTGGATGTCAGTGTTACGATATGTATAAAATTTCCTGTTGGTTTCATTGTGAAATCATAATTGATGAAGTTTATGAGTTTATCAGCTTCTGTTTACAATTGTTGATATAAAAATATTGTGAAAGGCTTGGCCTGAATTGTGAAAGTTTTTCATAAATAAACTGATATGATATGTCTGGTGGGAGCGGGTTGCAGGCCGCAACGAGGAGAAATAAGGGTGGAATGGTGGGATGGGGTTGCACGCCGCAACAGGAGAAATAAGGGTGAGATATATTGTGAACAACTATTTTTTGACCACACCCAAATTCTATACTAGTTTGCTGTAAATATTAATTTTAGGTCTAATCTTAATATTTTAAAT
>ML344754.1:0-11541 GCA_005239505.1 Nicotiana paniculata | reverse complement strand
CCTTAGACCTTTATCATAATTGTTTACAACACATTGTTAGTAATTGTTAGTTATTATTATTGTCAGTAGAATTAGTAAAACATCACCAATTTATATTAAAAAGACTTGAGAGAATTGATTGATTAAAATTTGTGTATTCTAAAGACTTGATTGATACGTAAATTCCTTGTGGGATCGACTCTGGGCATAATACCCCGGATTATATTTGCAACGCCCGCTTAGTCTTTTATAAGACATAGTTGAGCGTGATCACTATGTCACTCGTACCGCAATGAAAGCACATGCTTTGGAAAATCATTTCGCAGAGAATCCAGTCGATGATGATTACAAGACACTGAGCACATACTTCCCAGACGAAGATGTCAACTCAATAGAAGAAGTAGTTCCGGACGATAGCCATGTATGGAGAATGTATTTTGATGGGGCTGCCAATATCAAAGGAGTTGGGATTGGGGCAATCCTCATCTCACCTATCAGACAACATTACCCTGCAACATCCCAACTTCGTTTCTTCTGTACCAATAATACGACACAATACGAAGCTTGTATCATGGGTCTGAAAATAGTCCTCGATCTGGTTGTGCATGAACTATTGGTGATGGGAGATTCTGATTTGCTTATCCGGAAAGCCCAAGGCGAATGGGAGACTCGAGACATCAAGCTTATTCCATACAGACAATGTGTGCAAGACCTGAGCAAAATATTCAAATCCATCGAGTTCAGGTACATTCCCAGGTTTCACAACGAGCTAGCCGACGCCTTGTCTACCTTAGCCTCGATGCTCCCTTATCCAGGTAACACTCATATTGATCCATTGGAAATCCAAGTTCGGAATCAACACGGTTACTGCAATACTATAGAGACAGAACTAGATGTTGAACCATGGTATCACGACATAAAATGATTCCTGAAAACAAGGGAATACCCAGAGCATGCTAAGGCAGATCAAAAAAGAACTATAAGGTAGCTCGCCGGCGGTTTCTTCCTGAATGGGGAAATTTTGTAATACAGGACCCCAGATTTGAACTTGTTGAGATGCATATATGCCACAGAAGCTGAGCGGATCATGAGTGAAGTGCATTTGGGGGTATGTGGACCTCACATAAATGGATATGTTTTGGCGAAGAAGATTCTGCGAGAGGGTATTATTGGCTTACTATGGAGCGAGATTGCTTCAGTTTTGTTTGCAAGTATCACCAATGCCAGATTCATGGTGACCTGATTCAGTCGCCACCTTCGAAGTTGTATCCCATGTCCTCTCCTTGGCTTTTCGTTGCTTGGGGAATGGATGTTATTGGGCCAATCGATCCAAAGGCTTCAAATGGGCATAAATTCATTTTGGTTGCAATTGATTACTTCACCAAGTGGGTGGAGGCTGTCACTTTCAAAGCAGTCACCAAGAAAGAAGTGGTAGACTTTGTTCAGTCCAACATCATATGTCGTTTTGGTATCCCAAAGACCATTATCACTGACAATGCAGCCAATCTAAATAGTAATTTGATGAAGGAGGTATGCAAGCAATTTAAAATTATGCATCGCCATTCTTCTCCTTACCGGCCAAAAGCCAATGGAGCCGTTGAAGCGTGAACCAGAACATCAAGAAGATTCATAGGAAGATGATCCAAGGTTCCAGACAATGGCATGAAAAGTTTCCTTTTGCTTTTGGGATACCGCACGACTGCTCGCACATCTTTTGGTTCAACTCCTTAACTGTTGGTATATGGAACGGAAGCTGTAATACCGGCTGAAGTCAAAAATCCCTCTCTTCGGATCATTGCGGAGTCGGAGATTGAAGATACAGAATAGGTGAAGACCCTATTAGAATAACTAATGTTGATTGATGAAAAACGACTAGCAGCAGTGTGTTTTGGCCAGTTATACCAGCAAAGAATGGCACGCGCTTGCAACAAGAAAGTGCGTTCAAGGCACTTCGAGGTGGGCCAACTCGTTCTGAAATGCATTCTTCCACACCAAGTAGAAGCTAAAGGAAAGTTCTCCCCAAACTGGCAAGGACCCTACATCATCAAGAAAGTGTTACCAAAAGAGGCCTTGCACTTGGTAGATGAAGAGGGACGGGCACCAGAAATGACTGTTAACGCAGATGCAGTCAAAAGATATTATGTCTGATATATACCCACTGTGGAACTTTCACGCATGATTTTATCAGAATCGAGATGACGACGGCTATCATTGCTCGCTATTCCAAATAGGTGTGACCCTTTTGTAAAACCATTTTGAGCTATATTTGTCTTCTTTTTTTCCACCTTATGGAACCTGTGTTCTTGTAAGAAAAATAAGAGAAAAAAAAGAAGCCAAACAACAAATCTTTTGAGTCATTGAACTATGCCCGACCTGATTCCGAAAGGATACGTAGGCAACCTTACCCTGAGTTCAGTCCCATCACAACAAAAATCCATATTCATAATACTCCAAAACTGGGGCAAAATTTTGTTTTGTCTTACAGCTTTTTCTGTAGAAACGGCTCCAAAAGTTGTAATTCAGTTCAAGGTTCTTTTCGGATTCTCCCTGTTAAGAACTTCTGATCGATCTTTGAAAATAGTTGAAGTCCCCATGCCAGGGTCATTGGGCAACCTTCCGCATGTCGTATCTCAGTTAAAAAAAAGAACAAATGAGAGAGTTTTATTGGTGAAAACCCATATGGGCACTGTAAGGCGACAGTGAGCAGAGAAATCAGAGAGTCTTATTGGTGAAAACAAAAATGGGCACCATAAGGCGACGGTGAGTAGAGAAATGAGAGAGGTCAGTTAGCAAAAGCCCGTAAAGGGCGCTACTAGCCGAATGAGGGTCTTCGATACCTCGACATGAGCACAACCAAGACAGTTTCAAGATGAACATTTGCGACGGATTTTGAGAATTAGACCATACAGATGGATCAGGCGTCCAGTCCAAAATGCATGTCATGATTCATTGAAGTCGGCACATACTTCTAGATAAGTCTCCCTATTCCTTTTCCCGAAAGGGACACCTTTTGTTTAAGCACATTTCTTTTTCACCTTCAATTATTCTTCTATTTTTAGCCATAATTTTATTTGAGTCCCTTTCGATCTAATCTTGCATCAAAAGCAAAGCAAAGAAATGGCTGCAAAACTGGCTACAGTTTCCCCGTAATATCGAGCATAGTTTGGGGCATATGGCATTGACGAAGGCATAATCCATCCGTGATTTCATTTGATACGGAAAAAAAGTGTCTCAAAGATGAAAAGGTCGCCTAAGCGAGACCTTCTTCATGAGAGAAGTTGATAATCACTACGGACACAAACTGGTACTGGGTGCAAGACAGCTGAGTTTGATTTTAAATGGAAAAATTGTCTTGCCTTAGGCATAGGGGTTAGCGGTACCATGGAAGTCCGAGTATGAAACAGTCAGGGGCAACGTCGGAAAAAAAGGTCTCTAGAATGAAAAACAGAGTATGGAGCACCTCGACACCATAGAATTAGTTCTTCAACAGCGGAGTGGCCGTGAATTGAAATTACAACAGGGCATCAAGTCCACAAACCGACCACCACTTTGAAAACTCATAAATTTTTCTTTGTTTGAAGCATGAACAAAGAAATGGAGAATGGAGATTCTTAAAGGACGAATGTCACCAAACGTAAGCTCCTTAAGATCACCATTTTTGTTTTATTTTCAGCATGCATCACTACTGTCCATACGTCCCATCTTCGTATCTTAACTCAGGTAGAACCATTTCACCTAGGGGGATCCAACTCATAGTTCTGGGTAGAAGTAATCTTCGCTCAGGGTGTTTTACGTAGCTTAACTCAGGTAGAACCATTATTCCTAGGGAGATCCAGCTCATAGTTCCGGGTAGAAGTACTCTTCACTCAGGATGTTTCACGTAGCTTAACTCAGGTAGAACCTTTTCACCTAGGGGGATCCAGCTCATAGTTCCGGGTAGAAGTACTCTTCACTCAGGAAGTTTTACATAGCTTAACACAGGTAGAACTGTTCCGCCTAGGGGGATCCAGCTCATAGTTCTGGGTAGAAGTACTCTTCACTCAGGATGTTTCATGTAGCTTAACTCAGGTAGAAACTTTTCACCTAGAGGGATCCATCTCATAGTTCCGGGTAGAATTACTCTTCACCAAGGTTGTTTTACATAGCTCAACTCAGGTAGAACCTTTTCGCCTAAGGGGATCCAGCTTATAGTTCCGGGTAGAAGTACTTTTCTCTCAGGTTGTGTTACGTAGCTCAACTCAGGTAGATACTTTTCACCGAGAGGGATTCAACACTTTATCAGTAATACAGGGTACCAACCCCTGGTTACATTCCTTCTCAGTAATACAGGGTGCCAACCCCTGGTTACAAACCTTTTAGTAATACACGGTACCAACCTCTGGTTACATTCCTCTTCAGTAATACAGGTTACCAACCCCTGGTTACATTCCTTCTCAGTAATATAGGGTGCAAGCCCCTGATTACATTTCCTTTTAGTAATACAGGGTACCAATCCCTGGTTACATTCCTCTTCAGTGATACAGGGTACCAACTCTTGGTTACATTTTCTTCCTTGTAATACAGGGTACCAACCCCTGGTTACATCCCCTCCAGTAATACAGAGTGCAAACTCCTGGTTACATTTCCTTCCAGTAATACAAGGTACCAACCTTTGGTTACATTCCCTTCAGTAGTACAGGATACCAACCCCTGATTACATATCCTCTGGGTAACATAGGGTACATAATCCCTCGTTACAAAATTTTATCTCTTTTAGCTAGTTTATACTACTGTTTCTGTATGCCTTCAATAAATTAGATAGTTTATAGCTTTCTCTGATAATTCGCAAAATTTTCCTACTCAAAATCGGGGCAAAAAAATTTTGTTCGTTTTGTTCGTCTTTGATGGCTTTGCAGGACCCTCTGTAGAGCACAAGTGATGATTAAAGCTTGCAGCTCCAAGTCACACCATGAGAAAGAAGTCTTTCGATCACAAGATAGTTGGAGCCAACTTTGATAATATGTCAGCAACTCGGCGTCTCAAGATTCATCTTCTCAATTTCATATCAAGAAATCAAGCAATAAAGAATGAGACATAGATAGGAATTTTGTAACTCTTAGCTTGCAGCAATATGTAGTTCTCTTCTTCTTTTGATGTAAGCAGCAAGTAACAGTAACAGCAACAACAGCAGCAGCAACAACAGTCTTAACTCCAGTGTTCGGTAGTCCCAACTACCAAATTTTCTCATGAACTACACTGACCTGATTCTTTTATAGCCAAGGATATGTGCAACCTCGAAATCAAGGTTTGATCGCCTTTTTTTCAAAAGATACTTTCATTAGAGTATTATGTGAGAAAAAATTAGCCGTGGCATTCACTTTTATTTCCACGAAAACTCTTCATGTTCTCGAGAAAAGAGGGGCAGCTGTGAGTACCTAATTTTTGGTCGCTTTTAATTCTCCTACAAATACTAATATTTGGATGATTTTTAGTTATTTGTGCATTTTATTGGCAGTCCTTTATTAAAAATACCAAAAATATTTTTTACCTTTTATTTGTATATTTTAGTTTGCATTTTTAAATTATATATACCAAAAAGATTTTCTTTTTACTTGTATAGTTTCTTTAGGACTAAATAAGATAATTAGGGGTTAAGGAATTGGGCTAGTTACATTAATTGAAATTGAGCCAAATTGACCCAAAATTAGAAGCCCAAACAGCTCACAAACCCGGTCCACATAGGGCTGCCAGGAGAGGTTCCAAATGATGTAGTTTTAGATCAAAACTACGTCGTTTCATTTAAGTAATATAAAGATTTGATCTCATCCATCCATAATCTTTGATCCAATGGCCCTCGTTTATTCCCTTTTGAGGTATACAAGCCTTTTAAATTCGATTTTTTACCATTTCTCTAAAAATCCAGACCATAGAGACCCCTCTCTTCACTCTCTCCTCTTTCTCAAGCTGCCGCTCCTCCTCCACTGTCACCACCGTGCACCGACGCTGGTGGTGCTCCAAACACCACCAAAATTTCACCCCTACTCATCTCAACCTCCTCTTTTCGAATCCAACACCCAAATTTCCTAAATCTCTCTCCATCCTCACGAATCCCATTTTGGCCGAAACCCTAGCCCCAATTTCTTTTGAAATTAGTCAACTTCTAGCCATGCCCATCTCATAATACACACATATTTGGACACAACTCTTGAAGAACTACTGATTCATGTTAGTTTCGAGCCAATACTTCCACCCGGCGTCGCCATCCACCACCCCACTATCGTACCTCAACCCTCACCGCTGACCCCTCGCCTCGTTGCCACTGCCTCTCATTTCTCTCATAACACTGGCCTCAGACGAGGTTTTGTTGTTGATTTTAATCAAAACTAGCCATTTCGATGAAAATCAACAATAGAAGCTTGCTCGAGCTGTACCTCTGTCCCGCTATGTCTCGCTGCCTAATAGCCGCTACGCCACCATTGTTCGGACACTCAAATTGGGTAAACTCGAGCCTTAATGCTTTCCTCCATTTTTTTGAATTTTTTGTTTTCCTGTCATTTGCTTGTAGTTCTTTCACAGTTGATCTGCGGTCAGTGATTCATGTTAGTTTCATTGATCATCAATGTTAGTCGTTCGCTTCATATTTTCGAATCATGTACTTAGTCATTTGTTTAGGTTTCTATTATCGTTGTTCAATAGCTTATCAATGTTCATTTGAGTTGTATTTTAGGTAGTGTTTCCTGATTCCAATCATCTGTTGTTTAGTTCTCATAAATCGATTGTCTTTAGTTTAGTTTGTTTGAATATTTAGTTCGATTACGTATAAGCCTTATTTGTGTTTTGTTAGTTCTTAGTTGGTTTAAGTTTGAGTATATAAGATAAATTTCAGTCATGTATAGAAAAAAAGCCGAATACTTGAGTTTAAAGTACATGGTTGTTAGGTATTTTACTGTTTAAACATGCTGAAAAAATAATTGCTCTGCTTTGTGTCAGATTTTCGTGAAAAATGGACTGTTTTGGCACACAAAAGTTAGTCCTTTTGGAGAAATTTTTGGTGAATCAAATCTGTCCAAAAAGACTTTTTTTTCCTACTTAAAGAGGTCATTTTTTCAAACTTAAGGACACAATCTATCACACAACTACTGGTATTTTACACACTAAACAATCCAGCTTTGAGAATAAGAAAAAAACATCAACTTGAACATCCAAATAGTAAGCTAAAATCGTGAGCTTTGGGAGGAGTATCTTGAGTGTAAAATCGTTTCAGAGAAATAGGAGAACACTTTGAGCTTTTGTTGGGTTCCTTCTCTTTCAAAATCTATTATTCCCCTGAGTTTTAAGCACTTCTTTGCTTTTGTTTCTGCTGTTGTTGCTGCTGGTTCTATTTGTTGGTCTCAAGTAGATTTGGTATCAAAAGTTTTCTCGTTGTCTCTTCTCATTTTTCCGCATTAGGTATTCCCCTTTACCTTTAAGAGTATAAATCTTGAATGAATTTATGAAACATGCGTTTGTTTTAGCTTCTTAAATCTTGTTGTACTGTTTGAAATATGCTTTAAGTGACTGATAAAGTGTATGTTTAAATGTTGAAATCCATTTGTATGAACTTGCCTTCTTATAGGCCTAAATAACGAAGGTATAGAAGCTTTGTAATTGTTCCTGGAAAATCTTATTTCTATTGTATCTCAACAGCAAAAATGGAGGAATACAGTAGGAAAATTTTATTTGATTCCGGTGAGCTTTATCATACTCTAATGGTTGATTTTTAAGTGCAAAACTGTTTATTAGCAAACTCTTATTGGTCTTTGTGTTTAACAGGCAGGTTGTAGATGTAGAATTTTGAAAAGAATCCATCTTTGTTTTCCAAGATCTAAGATCTGAAGTTAGCAAGGAAATAGTTTTCTCTTAAAAAGTCTACTTCTTACTACTCTACCATTTTAATAAATATTTTCTGTTTTGGTGGATTCTCTTTAAAAGTCTAGCCATTTTCACTTTTTTTATGATAGTTGAGACCATGAACAACTGGAACATGGAAGATTCACTTATGTTGTTGAGTCATATAGTTAAAATGGGGTAATCTATGCTAAAGTAGTTTAAGATGCGATAATGTGATAATATTGCAAAGAAAGTTCATCTCATGTGTAGTTCCTTTTATTTCTCCTTCTTTTATGATTAAGTATTTATGTTATTTTTGTACCTTCCATTAATTTTGCTGTGTAGGCATAAATCTGTGACTTAATCAGGAGCCAAGTAATTTTTAAGAAAAAGAGTGAATAAAGGACATGTGCCAGTGATTAATTCATCCCAACATATTTGGGCTACGGGGGTTTAGTTAAAGAACAATTAATTTCTGGGCCAACAACCTGAAACCTTGCGAGGCCCACTAATTTAACTAAGTTGGCCCATATCCTTTCAAGGCAATCAACTGCCAAGTAATTTCAAGTATTGGCCATGTTTTGTCAATAATTAAAATCAGTCTTTTTTTTTCTCACCAGCAATGTTTCTTAATTCAATAGTCTAATAAAATAATCATTGGTAGGCAAATATTAGGTGCACTTTAACTTTTTCTTTCCCGGAATCGCTTGCGTAGTGATGTTTAATATTCAATAAATTAATTCAATAATCTCATAGCATACGCATTAGTTTTAGTTAATCTTTAATTAAATTAATAATTTGCTAAAATCGCGAATTCGCTTGCGTAGCGCGATAGTTAATTTTTAATTAATTCCTTTAAATGTAGTAACTTTGTTTTTTTTTTCCAAAAGTAATAATATATTAATAATCTCCGTCATAACTGCGGATTCGCTTGCGTAGCGCTGTTATGATAAAATTAATAAATTTCGTCTCATCACGCATTTGCTTGCGTAACGTGGTTATGACAACGTAATTTATCCAAAATCATTTTCCTTGATAAATCTAATAATCAAGAAGTAAAAGCGGATAGGTAAAACATGCAAAATCTTATAAATCACAGTTTTGTCCAAAATTAATTCAAGCAAATTTTAAGTCAATAAAGTGACAGTGCTAGAACCACGGGACTCGCAGAATGCCTTACACCTTCTCCCTGGTTAACAGAATTTTTTACCCGAACTTTATTTTCGCGGACCGATAAAATAGAGTCAAACTTTCCTTTGACTAGGGATTCAAATAAAAGGTGACTTGGAACACCAAAAAAGAAAAAAAAATTCCAAGTGGCGGCTCTTTACATAAAATAATCCATACTCAAATTAGTCACTTCATTTGGAAAAATCCTTTAACTCACAATCCATAACGCATATCTTTCGGGGGTAGAAAAGGGGTATGACAGTCCCAGTTTCCTCTTTGTACCGACGAGTAGGATAGTGTTTTATCTAGCTCTGCTAGCGATTTATGTTGTGTTTCACACTTTTGTATAATATTTGTGTTAGTGCTTTTCCATTTATTTGTTGTCTCTCACGTTGCTGATTATTTTTTGGATTTTGTTATCACAAGTCTATTGTCTCTGAGTCAAGGGTCTCCCGGAAACAGCCTCTCTAGCCCCTCTAGGTTAGGGGTAAGGTTTGCGTACACTCTACCCTCCCCAGACCCCACTGATAAGATTTTACTGGGTTGTTGTTGTTAAACTTTAAATTTTGAATTAATTGGTTACTAACTTGAATTAAAAAATATAGATATCTTAATTATCTATAAAATAAAATATATATAAAAAAAGTAAACTACTCATTCAAAGTTGGGAGTAGTTTCAAGTTGGAGTTTTAAAATTACTTTAAAATAAGAAAAAAAACAAAAAACAAAAACTCCCAATACAAATGTGGGAGTAATTTCTTCCTTATATATACATACATATATATATATTTTAGGAAAAATCTCCAACAAAGTTGGAGTTTTAAATTATCTTAAAATAAAAAATGAAATTTAAAAAAATAAAAATTTTCTAATTCAAATTGGAGAATAGTTTCAAATTGAAGTTTTTTAATTATTTTAAAATTTAGAAAAAATAAAATAAAGAAATCAAATCCATTACATTCAAATTTGGGGGTATTTATTGTACTAAAATGGTAATTTATTAAGAATTCATGTCAATTTAATACTATTAAGTAATGGATAATACAATTAGATAAACAAAAAAATAAAATATAAAATTTATGAAAAAATATAAAAATATAAGACTTTTAGTTAGAATTATTATGAGAAAAATCATACATATACACATAACTAAAATCATAATAACCAAATAATCTATCTATATATAATAGGAGAGGAAACGGCACCATAGTAAGCCAAGTGACAACATAATAAAAAGTCACTTGGCAATTTTTGGACAAAATTAGTTATAATAGTTCCTTTTTGAATTTAAATTTTAAAATAAATTAATTACGCACCGTGTGTTGTTAATTGTTACATTCCGCATTTTCATACGTTAAAGTTTCGTCCTCAGTTATTTGACGTAGACTCGGGGATGAGATTATCTTGAGGTTAGCATATTTATGTTATTTATACCAAGCATTAAGTAAGTGTCATGAAAGAAAGGGTACATGAATTAAAGAAAATGAGTTTCGCTAAAGGTTGTCGAATTTGGATAAAATATGACCCGAGCTATAATACCCAACACTTATAGACTAGTACCATGCAAGGTATCATATGACCACAATAGTATGATGTATAAAGTATATTAAAAATAAGTAGAATTTTAAGTAATTTGTGATAATTTTTAATTCTGCAGGTAATTGATTAATTAATGGAATATTACTTAATTAACTAATAAATGGATAAAGATCAATAATTTCCACCCAAAATGTAGCAGCAAGAAGCTAACCAAAAATATGACTAAGGGTCATATCGGCTTATGTGGCTATGGAGGATAACAAAGACTTTATTGACTAGGACAATGCTTGATAATATGGTTGTTCCATTATCTAACGGAGATATTGATGTATCCATGCTTAAGGAGGCTGTAGATTTGATCAATGGGAGGTTTGAGACAGAGGCTTCAGGAAACGTTACCATTGAAACAGTGCACAAGATTGGATAATCTGGTGTTACCTACATTTCTAGATACTAAACTCCATCCAAAAAAATAAAAAAAAAACGCTTCAACGAAATTCTTACAACAATTCCAACGAGAATTGTTAGAACGGTAGCGTAAAATTTTGCAGCTCTAAAGGAGTACGATATAATTTTTTCCAAGAATATTATACGGATTTTTCTCTACTCCACGCATATTAAGGCTATCCCTTCTTTCTTTTTTGCATGATCTATACGACATGAACGAAACAAGAAAATGCACAACTTCCATAAATGACTCTATTCATATAAATACTATGGGTGTCTATATTCTTGATTCCCCATGTGAATTATTATTATATATTCTGTTCATGGGTCTCAGAAAAATACGTATTTGATAAAGTTTATCCGAAAGGCATATTGATTTTTATGGCATTCCGAGAAAATCTTATTAACGTATTTCTTATGCATTTTATGCATTTATACATGTACATTGACCCATGACCAGATGACGTTATATACGTATATATATGTGTGTGTGTATGTATATATATATATATATATAATATATATATATATATATATATATATATATATATATATATA